>JASKDV010199734.1:0-10983 GCA_032466395.1 Aegires albopunctatus
GCCTGCACGGGTTTGAACCAGGGACCTTTGGCGTGGTAGTCGAGCGCCTTAACCACTGAGCTATCCGCTCCCCCCTTAAGAGAGGAGCAGGAAAATTCAAGGATATCGATATTTAAGAGAGACATAAGAGGTTCTATCACACTACACATAAAAGAAGGTTGTGTGTAAATTTAGTGGTCTTGTGTGCAGTAACTTAAAAAAACAAACAGAAAAAGAAAGAAGAAATGATTTAAAAGAAAGAAAGCAAAAAATGTATGCCTTTGCGAACCAAATTGACAACAACCGAGACCAGGGGGATATAGCCTCATATATTAGGATCAATTTGATTGCAACTATTTCTTATCACAAGATGGTTTTCTTGTAACTAATATACAAACGCCTTGTGAATGTTGACCCAGGTGATAGTGTTGATATCTTTCAATCAAGTATCTAAACATGACTTTAACCTTCTCCTCTCTTACCTTTTACAACTTTATTAAGAAAAAACTTCAAGGGTAGATACCCCAAAATGATCCAGCAATGGTGAATCGCTTTTACCTGTCCCATAAAAAATATGAATTGTTCATTATTGCCGATTCACTTATAATGTCATGTAATTGATATCACTAAAAATTGATTGGTATTTGATATGTATTTCTGAACAATGTTCAGAAAATAGATAATCTTTTTTAGATTCCCGGATTAAAACATAACCCTTGAATTTGGCCCCCATAATCTTGCCTTGTATTCATAACAAAACATCTTTCAAAGTTCCCGATATATTTTCCGAAGGGATCAATGAAAAAACGTGCAATATCACATTTTCAACGTGAGAAATCACAAATGTTAACTTTCGTACACTTGTCCAAAAAGGCCCTGTGTATTCATAAGTTGATCTATGATGGATTATAACAATACCTCTAAAATGTGATGAAAGTGCAATGCGCTAAAACACATTTTTTTATGCGTGAAAATTGACTTCTAAGTTAAAAATATCAAAACAAATTTTAATGGACATCGCCCTTTTTCCATTGAGCCATTCATCTATATATATATATATAGTAAGAGTTGTCTCAGCATTACCTAAATCGATTGATAAGCCGTTCTACTACTGGAATAATCTTATAATCAATTTGTATTTAAACAGAAAACAATTTTGCGCCGATAAATACATCTACATTGTATTTTCTTTTTTGGCATTACTCATCGTATAAAATCATCTATACTACTTCACTATCACTAAACAGCACCATAGCGTGGAATCTGATCGACAGTTTCTTTGAAGGGCTTTCGTGGGACAGAGATTCACTGATGACAGCCAGAGAGCCTTGGAGTGGAAATTACATAGTGGAAAGCCCCATTTGGATGTCAGGTAGAAAACTTTTGAAATATTTCTATCAATTGTATATATAGAAATCCATGATAGCATGAAATATCTAGATGGATGTAAACTGAATACATCTCTTCTACAATTCGAATAAGCCTAATCAATATCTGTAGTAGATCAGGAACTAGCCCAGATCCGTAGTCAAGGTATCCTTCGGGAAAAGTTCAAGATTTGTCTTCTGGCCCTTTCTTTTTCATGTTAAATAATTATTAGTAAAAAGCTCACAGGAGCTTGCTGTAATTGAAGTCGTGCCTTGCGATTTAGAAATGTTTCTTTTTCTTCTGACTCTACTGCCTGTCACCCAATGTCCAGCTATATAGGGAAGTAAATTTACTCTACCTTGTGATGGATAAGAAATAACACAAATAAAAAGAAAATTTCGTCTTTTCCAGCTCATACGACCCAGCTGACAGATATTGGCTGGCTTTACTTGCCTCATAACTATGGGGTTGGAATGCTACAAGAAGGGGGAAGCTACGTGTCTCTTGTCAGTCCAGATCTCAAAGATTTGACTATAGTCATTGAAACAATGGTAATAGAGTATTTTCCAACTGATCTTTTATTCATACATGTATTAAAGTTTATGCATGTTTTATACCACAACCACATCTTACATTAACGGTTCTATGGGGGTTAAAACGCGTGCTAGTGCTATTGAACATTACATTTCTTTGTACATTTAGCGCACTAGTTTTATTGATTCGAATCCAAGTACAGCGTTTTTCGATTACACTCTCAGAAAGTATAACAAACACCAAATTATGAAGGTTGAAGTTAAAACATGCACCTAGTTTATTATTTGATCCCAGAAAAGTAAACCTTTCAGTCTTATGCAAACCGAAACATAATATGTTCGTTCCTTTTTGCAAATGCTATAATGTAATTAGGGGGGGGGAAGCGGGGGGGAGGCTTAATGTAATTTATTTGACCTGAAAATGAAAATTTATGAATTAAATGCAGATCTAGACATAGTAAACAAATAATTAGAAATAAAAATGGTGAAGGTGTGACACGATGTAGTTGGCTGTATTCAATTGTTGATATAGATATGATTTATGTCAAGAGGTATACACACTTTGAACCATTATCTATGCATGTTTACACAATTCATATAAGATGATTTATTTATGTCATTATGTTTTCACAATGATGTTTATTTTACTTTATTCATGCTTTATGCAGACATAAGGCTTTGGTGAAATTTCTATTCCAGAGTGCCCAACATTCAGGTTGTATTCGACCAGCTTTACCACCTTACACCGTAAATCCCCAGAACGTCAGCTTTGCCTTGGGGGGTTCATTCGTAAGTTCTTTACATCATGGCATTATAATGCTTTATACTTTTTAGCATTAGTGCTAATTATAAACTGCAGTCGTAGGTCACATTATAATAAGACGGATTAAAGTTCACTGTTTACCACACTTGCTAATGTCAGATTCTGGTCCACTTTTAGAAGTATGGTAAAGGTTAAATTGAATTAGCCGTGAAGAGATGCTAAGTTTAAAGAAATATAGTAATGACTACAGACATTCTGTGTATGAAATGATTATTGGAACAATGACAAGCATTAGTGTCAATGCAAGAAAAACTGGTGGTAGAAATTCTTTAAGATTCTTAATCAATACTTACTTATTGTTTTGAATATTTCAGAAAGGGGTAGACACTCTCTACGTTTGGCGAAGTGCTCTTCGTTTCGATGGTACCGAGTCAACCTACTTTCAACAACTGGAACCTTTAAGGGTAGACATACATGACATTATTTTTGTTAGCTATAACATGGCATCTTACTCAATTATCGTATTCAATATTATATTTTATTATTTAATTATTGTATGCTTGCTTATTTACTTCCCCTTCCTTGCTTTACTGATCTACGGCTGCTAGAAATTGTTCTCTATTTCATGAATTGCCAAAATCAGATGTTCAAATCATGTCCTCTGCCTTTTAAGTGCCATAGTAAATAAATCAGCCAATTGATTAACGGGTCGCACTAAGGAACACAATGTATTGAGTTCTAATCCTGCCTCGATCGATGGGTTTGTTAGTTTGTTGTTTGGTTGTTGTTGTTTGGTTGTTGTTATTTTTGTTTTGTTTTTGTTTGTTTTGTTTTGTTTTTTTGTTTGTTTGTTTGTTGTTGTTTGTTGTTGTTTTTTGTTTGTTTTTTGTTGGTTGTTTTTGTTTTTGTTTTGTTTTGTTGTTTGTTTGTTTTTTGTTATTTTTCTTCCTTTTTTCTGTAGTTTTCTAATTCTACATAATTGAGCCAAACACCCAAATTAAGCCTTTTTTTCATATCTGTCGCCTTCCCTTTCTTACATATATTATCTTCAGTCAGAGACGTTGCACCTCGGCCTCAGATAAAGTGTAGATGTAAGACCAGATTAATATATTATACTTTGTTATACCGCACTTCATGAGTGAAACGGCATCAATATTTTTCGTAAAAGTGGACATTCATATCGTAGGCATACTTTATTTGGTTATAATCCTTTATTTATTAATATTATCATTGCTGAAATTCTGTAGGTTGTCGGTGGTCTTGTATCATTGAATGTGGGAGTAGATGAAATCTATTCGCTTACCACCAGGAACGATGGGTATCATGGACGATTTTCACCGCCTCCACCGTCAGCGCCTTTCCCCCTTCCATTCTTTGATAATTTTGAGTGTAAGTTATCACTTCTTTATCCCATGTCATTAGTTCAATACTAGATCTACATTGAATACGAAAACAAAGATATCAAATTAATTTTTTTTAAAAACTTAACTAAAGAACAGTTAAAAGAATTGTGCTCTTTCATTTCCTCCAATAACATAAAATTATTACATTGAAGGTTTTCATTGGCATCATAATGTACATGTATCATGAACTCGCTATGGAAGATACACGAAGTACCTCTCGCAAATTTTGAGTTGACTTTTGTGTTTTGGGTGTTTCGGGTCTGAATGAATGTGATCCGTATTTGGGGGTTGAGCAAGCAACCAATTACCTCTGTGATATTGATGTGAAAAGTTCTAAAAACGGTGTTGCCATGTCTCGAATAAATGGTTTGGTGTGCATCTATTCCCCAAACAGCATATCCAATCAGCGCAGAGCCTTACATCCTGGCACCTCAACAAGGTTCTTATGAAGTGGTGGACGTCGGGGGACAGTATGGTCATGTGATGCGTCAGATGGTTCTCCAGCCTCCAATCGCATGGTGTCCTCAGACTTTACTCTTTAACTCGTCACTCATGCTTTTGGGGAGAATGAATTGGTAGGCCTACTGAAGTCTAGCTTACATATCATCATATCATGTTACAGGGCAGATAGGCTATGGCCTATAAATTCTCTTTACATTGTGCATGCAGCTATACCCTCAATAAACATATTATTATATCCTTCGATCAATTGAAGGCAACTAAAATATTGCTCCTCATAATAATACAATAACTATATAATGATATCAATGATTATTTAATCACAAAGTTCTACATCAATGGCAAGCTTAAAACAATTGAGAGAATCAAAAATTGTTATTGTACTTCTGTCGCACAATCTTACAAAGAAACAAGTTTTCATGATGTTCGAAAGACTATCTTAAACATAGATCTTTAAATTTGTCATCCCCTACCCTACCCTTTGGTACATGTAACATTCCTTATAATCGATATCAGACAGACTAATGAACAATTTTATAAGCCTGGAATTTGAATCACATGTAAGATTATGTTAAGACATTGTTATCTCTATCTATAAAAGCATCGATGCAATTAGGGAGACTTTACAGTATTCAGTTTGCTATGGTCAGATCGATACTAAAAAGTTAATGGCTATTCTGGTTTATTATTAAAAGTGTCTAGGATCCTACTTTTGATAACAGTTGAAAGTAAACGAAACTCGTATGTTGTCGTTCTGCATGCAGTACCTAAAAATACGTTTGCAAGCAACGTCGGTTATGCCCGATGGGTCTAGCCCTAGCGTCACAACTTTATCATCCTTAAAAATGCTCATTGTGTAGATGTAAAGAAGAGGTAACAATAGCAACAACAAAAATACGTTTTAAGTCTATTGTACTTCGGGGGTGAATCACTGGCAGTACAGTCATAACTAGAATCTACATAGCTTTGTCATTTAATTTCTATAGAGCAATTTATTGAGAAATCAAGATTCCTTTAAAGCATCTCGATAAAACTGACAAAATGATCCGGTAGGCTACTCATTCGGTCAAAAATGTAATCCCCTTGCTTTTCAAAGGTTGTGTACGTTTTGGAATACATCGTCAGGTGGCGAAAGTATGAACAATTTTTATATATGAATTACATTACGGTACATTTCGGTTAACAGTGCGATTACTAAGTTAACATTGTGGAATGCATTGCCAGTAGATTAAATGTGACATAGTTTACCAGTTTATTTGAAGAAAGAATGAATAAGATATGGAAAAAAAAACAAAAAAAAAACAAAAAAAAACAACCCACAAAACAACAATAACAACGAAAAAAAAAAAAAAAAAGCAATATGGACTATAAAGAAACAAGATGCCTTTAGCAAAGGCAAAGCTTCCCCACTGGACTCAAGTGTTAATTGTGTACCTGGTTGTTAAACACAGCATCGCCCTTGTCTACACAGACTGCAAATCTTGTACACTGAATCTTGTACACTGTGATCTGTACTGCCGTCGGCCAGGGGAAAGGCCAACATAATTGTAAAATGCTTAGAAGTATCTGCACTAGGCGCTGCGAAAGACTTTTAACTTTGGCGTTTGGAAATTTACAGGACAGATGTGAACATCGAAGTTGACATCAAGGTTGGAGAAGTGAATGGTTCTAACGGTATTTTCCTAGGAGTAAGGATGGACAACTCTGGTTGTAACACCTATGCAGCCAATGGCATTTTCTTCTTCATTTTCCCAAACGACAACGTATACTTACTAACTAATGATATACGTAAGTCAGAGATTTTGTTGAATTATTTGATTATTATCATTATTAGGGGAGGACAAGGGATAAATACATTAGGCTCATTTTATAACATTTGCATTGCTTGGCACTGAGAGATAAAATTGACATGTCATTATATTTTTAAAGTATTATGCCTTCATGTTTTGAGTGCTTATTTGAAGTTCTTATTCCATGTATCGGATACACGGTCCCGTTCTTAATTCCAACACCATATAATGGAGAAATGTTTTACTTCAGAGTTCCTAATTTATTTGGTGATCTGGCTTTTTCAGACTGTGGTCTTCTATTATGGCATAATACATTTATTTTGATTGCATAAACTGTGATACCAAATATTTTTCAGATGGTTTCTGAAAAAAGTATACACTTTTAGGAAAGTCTTTGCCACGTTTAATTAGATTTATGTCAACTAATTCATAGTTTGTCTGCTAGGAAGTTAAGGCAGTCTACATAATAAAAAAGGGCACATTACCGGAGTCAACGCAACTTAAGAGAACTCTTTTTCTTACTTTTTACTTATCTCAGAGGGCAAGAAGCCAATCACATCCGGTAGGGAAAAGTCAGCAATAGTCCAGGGATGGAACAAATTAACACTATCTGTTCAGGTATGCATTTAAATTGTATTTGCCATTCATAGTTCCACTACAGATGATTTTAAAATAAGTTCAAACCTATTAAATCAAGCCTAAGGCAACACCCAATCTCCATTTCTTGGTGCTTTTTACATAATTTATTTCATTGAAATTTGTAACTGATCAGGCTTTTAAGCATTAAGAATATGTTGGCTTATTTGATATATATACTCTAGGCAAATAACAAAGAAATATGTTACTGGCTCTGTTCTTTCTGTGTTACCCTTTAATTAGTTGATACTATATTAAGAGTACTGATAGAGATGCCCAGTTTGATTGAATTGAATTTCTTTGAAAAAGAACAAGAATCATCACTTTATCATAATATTATCATCATATCATTGGCATGCATATCACAGGGATTATAATGTAGGCCAGTGGCCTTTAAGTTCGTTGTTGACACCACACATTTATCATAGAAACGATATACATATTATGTAGTAAACTATTATTATTGATGACCACTTGGTGGTTATTTCAATTATTCCCCCACAGAATACAACTGCAGTAGGTACATGTAACGGGGTCCAACTGTTTAATATTCAGATTCCTTCCACACCCACCAACGGCTTTGTAGGTCTTGGTACAGACGTCTATGGACTCGCCGACTTCGACAATCTTCGTGTGACCAACAGTAGCATCACGAAACAATCTGGAGAAAACCGTTACCAATCTCACGAAAAGGAATCGAGTCCTTTGTATTTTGAACACGAATACGAATATGAACTAGATCTAGATGACTTTTAGTCATTTACAAACCTATAGCGTGTTTTGATATTATTATTATTATTATTATTATTATTATTATTATTATTATTATTATTATTATTATTATTATTATTATTATTATTGTCATACGTTGAGATCATTTATTCGATTTGATTCGTTTTTATTGATTAAAAGACATTTCATTTAATTTCATTGCTCCTATTCTTGACATAATTTGAGAATTCCTGTATTATTGAATATCTGTTTTGTTTTTGGTTTTTGGTGTTTTTTGTTGTTGTCAGTCGTCACTTTTGTCAGGTTATCATTATTTCACCAATATAATGGATATAAGTAATTTGTTCTTTTTAAAGAGAAACTAAATGTTTCAAAATTAACAGCAACTAGAACAACAAAAACAAAAAATTAGTAATAACAGCAGCACCACCAACACCACCACGAACAACAACAAAACAACAACAGCAACACAACAATAACAGCGGTAGCAGCAACATTAACAATATTAACAAGCTGCACGAAATAATGGAATCAAGGGATATAACCGTGTAATACATAGTTTAGTTTATATACTATTATAGAGACAGTCTCGCTTTGTTGAAAGGTGACGTTTGCATTATAATCTCAGTTGTATATATACACTTGATATTAATCAAATAATGTTTGATGCAGTGCTAAATTCACTGGATGTTTGTAATGGATCTGTATAGTTTTCCTTATGTGATATTGTATTTGGCCAAACGATTCGGAGTAAATTGGAAAGAGTCAAGTTTTCTGAAAATTTGTTTAGCAGTTTTCAAGGATTCTGCTCCATTTAGAAGTACAGAAAAATCATTGGATTAGTAGAATCTATTTGGTTTTTATTGATATTCTTCTTGAGTTCCAAATGTGTTTTTTTAATGCCCCCCAAGCCTTTCCTTCTGTTATTATCCGAATTTAAATTTTGTGTAATTTGACTTCCATGATATTTGAAAGATTGAACATATTCTATCTCTTTATTGTCAAGTTTTGCAGGTTCATTGGTTCTGATTTTTATCGTCATTATTTTTTTCAACGTTTATTTTAGTTCCAACTTTTGCGCATTTTTCTGTACTTGCTCTGTGTCTTAGTTTGAATATCTGTGAGTTTATGTGAAGGGGTACACTATCGTCTGCAAAAACGAAATCTTCTATGTGAATATCAATCTTTGCCCTTTCAGTCTTGATTTCAACAGATTCTTTCATAATCCAGTCAATGGCAAGGCTAAATATTATGTCTTTTAAATCTTTTTACATTGTGTACTATTCAGTTTAATAATGTTTCTTTATAAGAATTTGTATGCAAGTTATTTTTAAATTTGTTCGGTTATTTCCCCTAGCAATTTTGTATTACCTGTTCTAAAAACATAATTAATATCACAAATTCGGCCTCACAGATTTTGATAGTTTTTTTTTATATGAAGTAATCTGATGAATGCCTTACATGAATCCATTGATAACATATATGTGACCAATTTGTTTAGGGGATAACATATTTTGACCCGACTATTTAGATCTAATGGAATTTCGATATATATGTACATGTCTGCGCATTTTCAAGATGATATTGTTTTTCGAAATTTGTTGTTCTATTTTTTATACATTAGGTATACATGTGATATAATTACAATATGATATAATTGGATTGCTCAGTAGGTTGCGGCACTGACATACGAAGCCAAAAATGGTCGCAGGTTCACGCTCGAATCGAGTTCGAATCCCGGTCAGTGCAGACTTTTATGTTGAAATCCGATTTTTCGAATTTCGTCTGTTCCCTTATCTTTTGGTGGATAGGATATAAGTGCCTAGTCCTATAGGAGACTGACGATAAACTCGGAGGTCCCATGTGTCTTTGCGCTTGTAAAAGAACCCTCGATGGTTGAAAATCGATAAGAGTAGGCCATTCCGGCCGCCACCCTGGCAAAATTCAATTCCTACCAGGGTATAATTTAGAGAAACACACCTACAAACTTCTCCTACTCAGACATATTGACGCTGTCTTTCCTCTGAGTACGCAGGAAAAGTCAAGATCTGAGGGAAAGGAAGTGTGCCGACGGAGGCCTATTATGATATAATTGTTGTTGGTTGAAATTGGCTCTGATTGATTGTTTACAATATTTGGTTCGTGATATCGCCGATTAAATTAAACAAACCTATTATGTTGAATTTAAGCACCCAAGTCGCAATGTATCTCAACGGAATAAGGATATGTATAATTCAATAAAGCTTATTGAAATTAGTACAAGCAGCTGGCTCGTCTAAATCTACTTCTTAACAAACAGCTTTACAGCTATACAGTATCGAGTAGATTATTGCAAAGGGATAGAGATGAAATGATAATATTTCTGGACCAGATTTACATGTAAATGTATTTTTTTATTGTCTGTACTTTAATATCTTTCTTTTAGATTATCCGGTTAATGTTTTCAAGTTTCATCTCCCTACATTGAATTGACACAGAGCAGACCGCTACTTGAATAATAATGCTTCTTGTAACACAACCTTTCATACTCTTTTGAGGTCGATATCTCAGATTTTGTTTTCTTTATCTTACAAGTTTTCCTTATTGGAAATGTGAAGGATTATATCCGGTAGTATGGAAGTTCATATCATGAAATATTGATAACAATGATACAGAACTAAAAACCTCCCTCATTCTATTCTACAATTTCGTTTATAACATTATCGATCTGATTACGATAGTGACATTCGATGGCGATATGGTTAAGTCGCAAGGGTTTCGGGCTATGGGCAGCGAACATCTTAATGTATGAGCAATGTTTTTAAACAAACTGAGAATGTTGCTTCTCTTTTCTAAATAACTATGACTAACCCAGTCTTTAGTTGCAATGTCGTGCATCAGATGTAAGAAATCATCTTGGCAATGGAACAACGAGACTCCTGGGTTGCAGTGAATTATCTTTAAGCACTATGTTATAATATAGGCCCATTTAAAAAGAATTAGAAGGACGGGAAAGTAAATACACACTTATTTATTAGCATTGACACAAGTAGTCTGAAACAAAAGAAATTAGTATTAGCTGTTATGGTGTGGTGGCGGGCATATTATTGCATGCAATATACAATGAATTGGGTATGAATCTTTTCTTGATTTTCCCCAACACAAAATTAAATTCTGCTAATGTTATAACCATGGCTTGGATTTAGAATGTTTTCAAGCTGAGTTCATAAAGCAAAATAATGATATTCAACACCAATGAGAGATAGAGAGACAGAGCGAGAGAGAGAGAGAGAGAGAGAGAGAGAGAGAGAGAGAGAGAGAGAGAGAGAGAGAGAGAGAGA
>JASKDV010199745.1:0-10982 GCA_032466395.1 Aegires albopunctatus
ATATAAACTTAATTTTAAATTCTTATATTTAAAAAACAAGTGAAGAAAAAGGGCAATCTTTCATGCCCTATAGGATTTTAATGGTTTGTCCTACCGTTATCATAATTCAACCTTTAAGAAGACCTTGGAAAGAATTATCAAGTGATGTTGTTATAAACATCGGATGCATTGTGAAATAAGTGTGCTGATCGTTTTATTGAATATTTCTTATCATGCTATTAAGCTGATATCGTCGTATTGCCTTGAAACTACCTGTCGGCTAGCTGGTGCCCTCGTGACTTCGTTCATGGGGTGAAAAAACCCATTAGCTAAAAGTCGCGCCTTTCGTACGCCATGAATGATTATCCATACTATAGGATACTGTGAATAACATAAAATGGAATGGGCTTAATAATGACAATGTGCATTATAATGAACTTGCAGTCAGGGGCGGCCTATGAGCAAATATTTTGCATGTTATATACACTGTCAAATAGTGAGTAAGTTTAGAAGGATATTTTCTAAATCCAGAAAGTGAACAGTATTCTTTTTTATACAAACAACAGAAGTATCCAAGACTTTATATTAGAAAAACTTTTGTTGGTGTCCTTGTCTTCTTTCAATAATAGCACAATAAAAACAAGTAATGAATGGTGGATTTGCATAACCTTTACTAACTGGAGATTGAGATAGAGTGTTTTCATTCTCTTCTATTTTTTTTCTCCTTCGTCTTATAATACATGAACGATCAGTTAAGAGTATCAGTGAGCTAAATTGTTAAAGGTGTAGGTAACACACTACATTCATGATTGCTTGAATAGCTTTATCTAAATCTAGATCTAGCTCACTTCCAGATTTTCCACGAATCACTCCAACAGCTTCATATTACAATTTACATACAAAAATACAATACTCAGGATGAGGGTATCCAAAATTTACCCATACCTATATAAACAATTGTAATTCAATAAAATATTAGATTTTAGCTGAGTAAAAATTGATTAATTTCAAGTGATATCATTGCAACCATGAGAGGCTATAATGTCCATCAGAAACGGAGTTATTGATTTCAACTCATTGCCCTAATCCCATTAAGAAGATCAAAATATTTAGAAAGAATCTAATGGCATCTGACATATTTCAAATGTTTCATTTTCTTATCTAGTAATATCAATGGCTGATTGAGTCTCATTGTTTGTCTTCCTGTTTGAAGCTGAAGAAATGGGTATGAAGATATGTGAGAGAGACCGATGCCATAAGACACTTTGTGAATCCTCTCTTCTAACTGTTTCATATCATGATTTGTTAAATGACTGGATGTATTTAATTTCATTGGCCTCTTATTTAGGAGTTTGTTTATTCCCAGGAATTGAAGTGCCATATTGAGAACAGAGATTACAAAATATGTAACTTTCTAATGATGGAGCCAAAGTGTAATTGTTTCAAGGGGGAGGTTAAACCACAAAGTACAATTATTGCTGTGCATTTGTTGTAAAGGAAGAGCATGGTATTGAGAGTTTAAAAGCATATCAATACTTGCAGTTTATTTCTAAAAGTAACTTTCAATTATATTTTCTCTAGCACTGCTTAGAATTGCTCATAGAATCACCACCCCTGCTTGCATTAAAATGATACAAAAATTAAAGTCAATGTGGTAACATCAAAATCAGGTTCTGGCCGTCAACATGCAGAAATGATAACTAGAGCATACAATATGGATAGAATAACTCCTGCTTTCTTACCTTATCCCTTTCTTCATCATCATCGTCATCATCCTCGTCATCATAATTCTTAAATTAAACAAAAAAAAATTATAGGGAGAAAGATTAAGAGAATACATTCATTACAATAATAGTGTTCCTTACATTTTGCACTTTTCTTATCTTATGTCCACATTGAGAAAAATAGGGGTTAGGAGGGTACTCTTCTTCATAATCTTTTACATAAAGAAATTTTACAACAAATAACCATCCTTTAAGTCAGTATCAAAATTAAAGGTGTCATGTTATGTGGGAATCATTTAACGTGAAAATAATCATGTACTAATGGAAAAACTAGGATTATCAGTTAAACTACTTAGAACAAGCATGTAGAAAAAAACAACAACTTTCAAGTTGATACAAGATTTTAAAATGCTCTTTCTAATCATTCACACTCTTAAGGTAAAATGATACCACTCACTTAGAAAACCTGAACAAATGACATCGAACATTGCAGTATCTTTCATATAATTTAAAAAGAATCAACAAATTACTCACATCTTCCACTGGCTCACGTTTAAAGCTACCAACAATTTGGGCCACTAATAAATTTTTCAACAGAATTATGAGTAGAGAGATTGGCAGCATGTAAATCTCAAAGTTCCATACAATTACAAGATAAACCTGTGATAAGCAATGAGATAAAAAGGTGTTGTAAAAACTCATAAAAATGAATTACATGTATATTTAAAAATCATAGCAACCTCATTAAATAGTTTTCTGGCCAAATAAAAGAAAATTAAATTTCTTCAAAGGAAATCATAAAGCAGGATCTTAGATAAGGGACCCTCAATGTCCAGGCAATATATCCTATCTGGTTATTTGTCTATGAGAGAGAATTGAGAATGAGTTTTGAATACTATGGGTTATGCATGTGAGCATGAGTGGTGTATGTGAGCATGAGTGGTGCATGTGAACATGTGTGAGTAGATTTCCTATCAATGCCATGATCATCTCAAATTTTTTGATCCGCACAATGGTATACATATTTCTAGTTCCTTATTGACCCCCTTTCATCATCTGGGCTCTTTTAACTAAATGAAAAACTGGAAAATCCTGCTATATATTAACTGTATTTCATTGTAAGTTTCTAAACTAAAATAAATTCTTCACAAATATTCAAGTTAGTTAGAAATTTTTGGAAACATTAGTTTTCCTCTAAAAGTTATTAGACCATAGTTCTTACAATAAAAGCTGTTATAGAGCGTGCAGGAGATTGCCAATCAAAACAGCTTTGAATGAACTTTCCAGTATCCATGAAGACACCGATTAATTGACTCAATCGATTTATGTTATTTTTCATTATCTGAAATTAAGAAAGAGTATTGTTTTATTAGAACATTAATCATTTTCATAGAAGCGTCTGATTACATACCTGAAAATTTAGTTTTAGGCTTCATAATGGAAATAAAAAATAAAATCGCAAAATTAAGAGGAATAAAGATTTTGGAGTCAAAACTAAAAAATTGTAACACCACCATAAATTTTTACCACAAAATGATAAAATAAATATCATTTAAACTGCCTACCATCTCTTAAAGTCGATTTCAAATTATTTCTTTTCACTTAAATTATATCATTTCTCTCTTTATACTTATTTCCCGTCAACTGACCGTATCATTTCAAACTAACACTGGCATTTTCAATTGCTTCTTGTTAAATTCAATTATATTGGGCCAATCTTCAAGACAACTTCCTGTCTATTTTCGATTCATTTCATTCACAAATTGGATAAAATAACCTGCCTGTTATGACCACCTAGAATCTAAAAGACCAAGCACTCAAAAACCAATGCAACCCTTTTTGGGTTGAATGATTTCATGATTATGATTTAATTAAAAATACTGACTCACGGTAATTCTATTTCTAATGTGATATGTCAAATCACAAACTGTTGTAAAGGCCAAGAAAACACTGGTTCTGAAATAATAGTCATTTAAAAGGAATAAAAAGGTACTTACAGAAATCTTGAACTTTTGCTCAGGCATCATAAATTTGTCTTCTCTTGGATTAACTGTACGAATAGCAGCCTTGATCTAAATTCAACAAGGGGATAAGTAAATGCAAAAATGTAATAAAATGAAACTTTCACTAGGAATCAGAGAGCAATAAACACAGTGGGTCTTATAAGACACAAATTTTGAAATGCTCAATGTCTTGCACATGTGTACACAATGCACATTAAATAATACTTTGTAAATAATTGGCATGTAATCTTCATCATCAGGTGCCGAGTCTGTTATAGACATTGGTGATCATGTCTTTCCACTCTCCTCTGTTAGTTGTCTGCCATTCTGAATAGGTATGTCATGTAATTATAGCAAATTAAAAAGTAGACTCACTTGAGCTTATTCTGGTACATTGCACATTGTTATGTAATGTACAGAAATATTTAAAAATACTCTTTCGTCCTATATCCATTTAAACTATAAAAATAACAAATCCAAAACCAAGAAACAAAACAAACCCTGACTTAAGAGACAAGAGGCACTGAAAGTGGAAATTGTTAAATTCTTTCATTCTTTGTGAAATTCTGTTTCCTGTTTATTTTGAAAAATTGCATCTTACCTGATTGAACACAAAATCCATTTCTAATAACACTGCTCCCTTAGTTTTGTGAAGTAATTTACGATCTTTGAGAGCATACCAACGTCTCTCTCCATTTCGTATCTGAGGGGATAAAAAATCCAAATCAATATACGTTATTAATTAAGGGATCCATGAAATATTCAGAATACAAATTGACATTTGTAACATTGAAGGATAGTAAAACAAAGTCAATTTCAATGAAGGGAGAGTATAAAGTACAGGGCAAGCCAGTTAATTGGAACAGCACCATTCCACTGAAACCATTCCAATTAAGCAGTATTCGGATTAGGCGGTACAAATGATAAGAACAACTTATTTCTATTAGTGTATGCTACATACTTGATTAGAATAATCGATTCCAGCATGTTTAAAGTGTACAGTGTAGTATTGGCAGTTGCATATGCATAATTTAACCCTTCGCTTGTTTTAAAGAGCATAACTGTGTGGCATTTTGTGAATATCAATTAATCTGAGGTTATAATACCTATGGTTGGATTTGAGAGTCCTTAGAATTAGAAAAGGTTCTTTACCCGCATTTTCTTCCAGTGTAAATGAAATAATTGGCAATAAACAGTCAGAACTTGTCAGTGTGCTAGTGGAATGTATATATCTCTTCCTTTTTACATACACACACGCAAACATATATATACATATATATATATATATACACAGTCCTCTGCAGCTTATAACCCACCTTCTATTAGCCCACTTTGCCTAATAACCCGCCCTTTTAATGAAACAGAATATTTTCTCATCAAAAACACCCCTCTTATAACTCTTCCCTCAGACGAGAACTTCGCTTTATAACCCGGTCTATCAGGCAATGCAATTAAAAAAAAAAAAAATCTCACACATTCAAACTCATTTGATTGTGAACTAGTTCTACTGGCACGGTTAATGACATCCCATTGTCAAATCAAAGCACAAGCCTCTGTAATGTGTTAAAAGAACAGACAATCTATGAGTCTATCAGATTTCTTTATGATCAAGCTAGATCTAATCACACCTTGGTCGTGCCATAGACTTATATAATTAAACGCAATGCACCGCCGTAAGTAAGTGAACAAAGGACGGACACCACCCCGTGTGGAAGGCTAGACGGATGGTCACACAGTAACGCCAAATGCTGTCTCTCCCATTCGATGTGGTGCTGAATGACGCAAGAGAAAATGTAAGAGACAGTGAAAAGTGTCCGAAGGCAATTAAAGAAAGAACTCTTGTCATGCTTCGATAGATGATTCGTTATCGTCAAATGCATTGATTGGGGGATAGGCCTACGTTGTTGTTTTTTGTAGCCAATCATCATTGATTTTGAAATGGTCAGAGGTAGGAGTTTTAAACTTTCTCTAAACAGCTTATAGTGCTTACACTCAGCATCAGCAATCCATCATAATATATGTTAACAAGACATTCATTGCAGTAACATAGAGAAACAGTCCTGTTAACACGAGAAGGTGTTTGAAACAGGGCAACCTGGTCATGTCAGTTTATGCTGCGAAAAAGGGGCATAACAGAGTAATTTAAAAAATACCCTTTTACCTTTATTTGCATATACGTCTAATAACCCATTCCGGCTAATAATCTGGTACCTGTGTCAACCATGGGGCAAGTTATAAGCCGAAGAGGACTGTATATTATAATAATAATAATAATAATAATAATAATAATAATAATAATGAGAACATTTATATAGCGCTTATACAAAATAGCTCTAAGCGCTTTGACAAGGAGTAAAATTAAGAATATGGATTTTAGGAATAGTCTTAAGTACAATACACACAAAAAATCAAATTCTCTCAACTGCTCTAAGAAGTCTATATAATATATAACTTTCAAAATATTTGATTAGTAGGTATGTTTTGTATTTGTATCTACAGAACATTAAAAGCAATTTAGCCCTTATATCTCCCTTAACCCTGATAAGATAAGAAAAGAAAATACAATTGTGAAAAGGATGATTTTAATAATTATATAGATTTAAGAAGAATGGGCACCTGAATCTACTGATTGGGGAAGAAAGGTTTTTATATGGGATGTACGAGGTATCCAACATTGTCTCTGATTGGCGGTGTAAGAAAAAAAAGGGAAAAAAGATGAAAAAGAAAGAAAAAAGTCTTGTTGGGGGTTTCCGGATTATTAACGTTATTAACAAAAAGACAACCTTGACAAAAAACTCTATAAGCGTATCAGAAGGAGCCATGCCCTATTACACAAGCCAATCGCAAAAACATTGAAGTAGAGTCAGAAATTATATTATATGGTAAAACGAATCGTTGTAAAGCACCATTAATCACTGTTATAGGGTGGAAATAAGTGTCACATCATCAAAACGTTTACTTATATTTGATTTCTAAGCAATCCAAACAAATTATACTTTTTTCATGTCAGTAACAAATGTGATATGCGTGGTGTGTCAAGAAAACTGTAGATTTAAGAAGCATGTAAAAATAAAAATAAAAGGAATTAAATTAGAAGATAATTGATATGCGTAAATCACGTTCACTATATGGTTGTAATCGAATCCAAGGTCTCTTACCAAAGCCGAATCCGACTGCCAGTATCGTCCACCCAAGAAGGCCTAATCTTGACATGACAAACGAGTAGTCTGTTCTGCAATTTGCTAAGAAGATTTTCCTTTCCGGTATCCCCTCCTGCCTCCTCTCTTCTTGGAAACTGTGATTAGCGAGAACGTTGAAAATCCAACACAAGCACCTTTTTCGGTAAACAATATACAAAAAATGTCACAAGGGGCCAATTCTGGTGAAGCAGAGTGTTCGATTACCTCAGACCAAAGTGTCAAGGAAGAAAATCGAATAAATGAATCCTGTCACAGGTGTCACAATTGAGAAAGCAAATCCCTTGAGAGTCCCTTTTTTTCCAGGCAATTATCTAGAAAGAAACAGTTGAAAATGGATATGATTCCCCTTTTTTATTGTCGATATTTCATTGCGTTGAATTTTCAGACTTACGTCTTTTTTCTCGTCCTGCTCCTGTGACCGTGCAATAAAGTAGGAAGTCACGAGTCAACGTTAATAATATACGAAACAGAATGTTAATTCAAAATTTAAGGTAGATCTTAGGTCAAAATATTAATTCAATTGTTTTATATGTAAACTAACAATATCTTAATGATAAATTCGAACTCGAAATAAACTTATCAGTCTTTTAATGATATATGTAATGCATGATAATTAATCGTTGCTCTCTGGATGTGAAGATGAATATGTTTTTGTAAGAAAATCTTGTTGAGAATTAACATCATGCGATCGTTTCCCCCAATTAATCGGAAAGCTTTATGGTTTTACTGAGCTATTACTCCAACCTTATCAACAAGATACCAGACGATCCCTTGTTTGTCTTTCATTTAATGAAGGTTCCTTGTCATCTGGTTTCTGTATTATTGGATGAAACAATTCCCTCCTTTTGTGAAACTATCTAGCGTTGCTATAGGGAATTAAGCAATACTGTGAATGGCTAGACATCTTATCTGGTTAATTCCAGGCTTCGCTCTAAGTTCCAGGCTGTGCTTTAGAAATTGAGTCGAATCCACGAAAGTTATTTTGGGAGTATTGGCTCTATTATTTGGCTTAACTGAATCCAGGTTCCGCACGTAGGCATTGTATGGCATCCAGAGCCTATTTTCTACGAGGTCAAATTCGATATATAATGCCATGTAGGAGAATGACACCTCCAGTTGGAGCGGTAGTGAGTTTAAATGATTTTGTATCGATCTTAGGACCTGGCCATCATTTTATCGTTTGTAATCGATGCGTATAAAAGGATCGACGATGGTATTCGAAGAAAGTGAAGTATCGTAAGCACAATATCGTTGTTGAAGTCTTATTGACGCAGTAAGGGAGACGTGACTTGAGACGCCTTTGCACTTCCGGTATTCGTCATGGTACAATTAAAATAAACTCCTTTTCTAGTGTTGCTGTCCTGTAATAAAAAGAGTTGGAAGAGAATGAATCATTGAGTCGGTTAGATCATTTTGAATAAAGATTTTTACAACTTAAGAAAGATTTGCTGTGGAAATTCAACCAAAGACGAGTCAGGTACTTTATTCAAAAGGTATTGAACTATGATTTCTTTGGACGAATTTGAATTATGTGTGAACATTGGGCTTGATAGATGTTGACAGTATCAAATGCATGATATAACTTGTAAACGTGAAAGGCCAGGATGAAATTATCCGCACCTTGTTTCATAATTCTTCCCTCTTTTTTGTGATACAATCTTGACAAATGATTTTCTCATTGACCTATTTATATTTCACTTCTTATCTACCTTATTCATAATTCATCCGTACTTTATTTTTGTTTCTCCTGCTTACAATACTTCTCACAAAGCACTGCTATTATAAAGTACTGTGTCATTTCTGGCCTATTTTAAAATCAATAGATAAAAGGTAGATATTTTCGACGTTGCACCCTGTAATTAGATCTATATCATTTTGTTCACATTTTGCAGTAATTATTTCATCATTCTCACGCTGTCTTCAATGTTTCTTATGATGATTTTATTAACTGTAAGGGGTTTATAGTATTGATCTAGAAACCGAGTCTTATCATAAAAGGGAATAAATAAGTGGTCAATGCTATGTAGATGACGCATTAATGAAAAATGAAAGTAGAGGTAATGATGAATAATTCATCAATATCGATCTTTTTTCTTAGTGGGATCAAGTTACATCAGTCCCCATGACCCTCTTTTAAGAACCCGATGCCAACTGTGTCCTACTTCCAATCCTTTGGCAAATGCAGAGTGAACTCACCCTATATCTCATTTAAGTATGAATTAATGGTAAAATGAAGATAGTTAACGCCATGACTCATATTCCCTTTACTCGACGTCTTTCTTGCATTTCTTGCATTGCCATAAGACAGAATGTCACTTTTCATTTCTATAAGAAGTCACGACCAATTCCAAATGAGATCAAATGAACCAAAAAACAAAGTCTTCAAAGCAAAAAAATAAATAAAATAAAATGACAATAATTTTAAAACAAATTGAATTGAATAGCAAAAAGTGTTTTCTTCGAGTATACCCATTCTAATAGTTGATGAGCATGCAACGTGAAACATGTATTACAGAATGCTTCCCATTTTATCCTGGCTTTTTGAGTGACAGTTGCTCATTTTGAAGATGGTTGATTATTTTGAAAGTTATTATTCTTTTTCATTTTATCCACTCCTATCGTCATCCTCTTTAACGAATAGAAATGGAGAATAAAGAACGAGAGCTCGATTGATGAGCTTTGAAATATGGAGAAACAGCATTCAATTATTATCTCTTTAATTATGGATGCATAAAAATAATGTTTCTCACATGTAAAGAAAATGTCCTTACTTGCTATAATACAATGTATTCCCTTGTTTCTTTTCATCTCTTAAAACTACCGCGTAAAATCAATACTCACTACCTTTTCTTTTCTTTTGTCACCGTGCAACAGATATATATATATATATATCCATGACAACGGATTTATTTTTATTTTTTTTATTTTTATTTTTTTTATTTTTTTTGTGAGCAAACAAACAAAACGTCAATGGAGACTTTCTAAATTACGCCAGTAAGGCCAAAGGCTATCCAAAATAGAAAAAAGGCATGCTGATTACTGAAAATATCAACAATAGCCATGAACATGAAATTAATAATTAATAAGTAAAATGGATATTATAGTTACGTTAATAACAATAATCTCCTTCATGTTTTTATCACTGTACCAAAACAGGTATCGAGCGTCTTATTATCATAATCAACACATTGTTTAGCTTTCTCTCGCTTTCTCATAATATACGTAATAAGGACATAGACGTGTTCGAAGGTCGACGACTGACGTTAACCTCAATGACATTGTTCTCTCCCACACGTGTAACTGACAACCATCATAGTCTTCTTTGATAGGAGGATTGTGGAGAGCTTTGTTATCACTGTAAGATCAAAATTATTATGCTCCTCGTCACATGTATGCATTATTATGTACAATTAGAGAAGGTTAAAGATATTCACGGTAATGTAATACCAATATATATATTATTAATGTCATCACAGATATAGATTAAGTTATTTTAGTTGCAAACATGCATTTGAGTATTAATGAAATTAATGTGTGGGTTAATGAGCCAAATTCTACTGCACATTGCAAATCATAAAACTTTCTCTTCTCCTCTTCATTTTCTCCGCAAGAAATGAAATAGATAAATGATAAATCAAATACAGTGTATATAAATTAAAACGAAGTAAAAAAAAAAAAAAAGATAAGTTAATAAATGAAAAAATGAAAGAATAGATGATAATTGAACAATGTAATAACATTATATATATATTTTCGGACCTGATCTTAGCCCTACTCCTAAATCTAGATCTAGATCTATTAGAATCTAATTGTAATAGTAATATAATAATAATTAAATGATCGAGTGATCTAGACCTAGATCTAGATCTATCTCTTTTTTTTAATTTAGATCTATCTCTTTCTTTATCTAGATCTAGCTTCTAATAACATCTCTTGTAGAATTATACTAATACAACTACTCACGAATAGATAATAAGATAGTCTATTATATTTTCCAAAGCAATTTAGTAGTATTCCTACATAGCATGGCAGGGTAGAAGATCTATGTGTAGATCTAGATCTAGGAAGACAGTGTA
>JASKDV010199767.1:0-10981 GCA_032466395.1 Aegires albopunctatus
GAGAGAGAGAGAGAGAGAGAGAGAGAGAGAGAGAGAGAGAGAGAGAGAGAGAGAGAGAGAGAGAGAGAGAGCGCGTTGCCTATGCAGGAGATGGTAAGATACAATACATTATTGATATTATTTCTATCCCATAGATGAACTGTCTACTCCAGACAATGAAAATACATGAAAAATAGCTTAAATCTGATTGGCCACTTGGCTCCTCGGTAACGCAGATATAACAATATTATGACAGGACACAATAAATCACCCAAGACGAAACATTCATTTCCTTGCTAACTGTGACCAAATAGTTCAGCCAAGAACCTCTTGATTTATAATATTTATATTATCAAAATGCTGCAATCTTCAGTAATTTGTGTTTCTTTCTCATAACAATATTCAAAGAAAATATCGAAAAGAAATGGGCTTTCCAACGAATCTCTCCTTGCCAATTTTACTTGGTGATCTGTTTGTGAGTATCCAACTCCAAAAAGATAAGCAACAAATCTTTATTTACATGGCCAATTTGTCGGTAGTTTATTGCCCTATCATGATGGAGTAGCTCACCCAAAGAAGGTGTTCATTAGCGGTGTTTTGTGGTTCCACGGTGCTTGGGGGCTGCTTTCACTTGCTATCGGGTGTTATTGTTGCGTGGCCAACGGCAAACTTTTTCATTTTTCAACAAACACATCAAATTAAAGTAAATGACAGATCAAAGAAAAATCAATAAAAACAACTACAACAACTACTACAACGGTAACAGCAGCAGCAATAGCAACAATCAAAATCCAAAGTCGAAACTCCAGAGGCGTCATCGGGTGATTATCCATATTTATGTATATCAATATATTAATAAAATATTTAAATCTAGACCAGACAGAGAGAGAGAGAAAAAAAAAAGGGAGAGAGAGAGAGAGAGAGAGAGAGAGAGAGAGAGAGAGAGAGAGAGAGAAAATCCTATCCTAACCCTGCCTAAATCTAGCTTAGCCATAAACATCACCACCCTACTTCAATCTCTCTCAAGCTAAAGCCTTCCGTAAATGACAGATGTAATGGAATTTGTAAACATTGAACATTCGTAAATATAATTAATGTTCGGAAAGTTAGCTGTGACCCTATCATGTATGTTGAAAGTTGCCAATCCAAGTCTCCCACCCTAGATCTTCTATTGAACGAGATTAGTTTGGGTGATGAAACACAATTCGTTAACCCAATAAGCACCAACCAGACACCTTATTATATTATCATTATTATCTTTCTTGACAAATGCCCTTTACTATCACCAAAAGACGTCGTATTGATGAAAGTCAGTCACTTTATTCTACTTCCGGTAGAAGATGCTTGATACAGAATGATATTATGTTTTCCAACAAGTGCTTTGAATACGGAATTTTGCAGCATTAGAATAAGGAAAATAGTATAGGTGTAGATTTCTAGACTTCCATGATACATGTACACTGTATTAAACTTAAAAACTATGGATGAAAATCCCATAACAACGGCTTAAATGAAAAATATGAAATACAATGCAAAATTGACTGTTAAATTTCAAAAAGTAAGTTCATGTACTTTTAATTACAGTTTCAACTGCGAAAGGGTAAGGCCAGGGTGATGTCTATTTTTGGCAAAAGTTCAGAATGATCGATGGGCTATTAAAGCATGTAGGCTCGAATAAACTATCTGAGCTTTTATAATTAGATCTATGCATTAGGTAATTGTGTATAATTTGCTCTATAAAAGACGCATCAAAATAACATTGAATCGTAAAGATGACAATAATTGATGATTAAAATAAAAAAAACAACAATGATTCTAACATTGGCTCTTCTCTGTCTAACGATTGACTTTCTAAACTTTTAAATAAAAAAATTGATTCTTGACACTAATTGAACAAGGATATTTGATATTCTTAATTGCTTCATCACGCCCACGACAACACTTACACACACACACACACACACATACACACACACACGCACAGACACACACATATACACACACACACGCACACACACACACATACACCTACATAGCCACTCATCCACCCACACTCTTTCCCATTCTCTCTTTAGTGCACCCCCTCCACCTCCTTTCTCTCCCCCCCCCCTCTCTCTCTCTCTCTCTCTCTCTCTCCCCCTATTTCTCCATCTCAAACATTGATTAAATAATTGACGCCTGCGTTGCCCGAATGCCAAAGTAAACCGGATACAACTTGTATTGCAGGAAACCCTCAAATTGTCTAAATGATATTTAATGCAAGATGTAGAGTTGCAGCCCTTGGGAAAAGGAGAGAGATTAAAATTTGGTAACAGAAAAAGAAATGAAAATGAAGATTGCTTGATTGGATAAACAAAATTCAATTCTATCGTGGCGGGCAGACACAAATGATTGGATCATAGACCTTCAAGTTGGATTGAATAATTGATTTATTAAATGATTGATTGATTACCAGATCGATGGATCGGACATATCATGTTAACTAGGAAGATGCAAGACAATTAATATTCACGAATATATATGTAAATTTCTGTATACTTTTTACGTAATACATCGAAATGGAAGGTCTCCTCCTCCCTCGCCCACCCTATCTCACAACGCACAGCCTTCTAAACTTTAAACTTCTTTTAAAATCAACGTCACATTTACGTCTGTCGTGGTATAATAATCCTAATTACTGTGTCCGCTCTCAGTCAAATCTCCTCCTTCCACTTTCTCCACAAACAAACAAACAAATTCCCCCCCCCCTTTTCCCATTAAGCTATCGACATTCCCATTAAAGAAATTACCCCCCCCCCCTCCCCACACACACACACACACATAAAAACACCCCCTCCCCCAAACAAACAAACGAACAAACAAGCAATTCAATATGAAGACTCCACGGGAAGAATGGTCATAGTCACCTTTCTTAAGTTTCAATGTCATCCTCTTTCTGATGCTGGTATTGTATTTAGTTTTTGATAATTTATAACTTTCATTGATAAAATCCTTAGGATTATTCATAATAAAATAACTGAAAAATCAAGCCTTGGTATTATTGATCATTTTCCACTCTTTTTATTGAATTGAAGAACTTTGACCACGTCAAATCAAAGATGTGACTATGATCCTTCTTCCCGTGGAGTCTTCATATACATGTAGCATACTACGACAAAAGCAACAAAATTACTGGAACTTTGTGTTGTCATGGTAAGTACGGTCAGCAGGCCAAGTGAAATGCGACCAGGGACAGAGTTGACGGTCAGCCAGAAGGAGATCCAGGACAGCATGACTATTAGGGTACTAGGAATGTACATTTGGACAATGTAGAAACCGATGTTACGGGCCAGATGGAAATCAGCTTGAAGACAGCTATGATTTCCTGTAGAAAAAAAAAAGAGATGCATATATCAATGTTCTAGGCTATGTGAAAGTAAATTAAACGACAACCATGATTTCCAGCGGAAGAAAATGGAGAAAGAAATCAAAGTTATAGGCTAGGTGGAAGTGGACAACTATATGTTTCTGTGGAAGAAAATGGATGAAGAAATCAATGTTATAGGCTAGGTGGAAGCGGACATCTATACTTCTGTGGAAGAAAATTGATGAAAAATCTGTTATAGGCTAGGTGGATCAGAAAACTATACTGTTTCTGTGGATGAAAATTGATGAAAAAATGAATGATATAAGCAAAGAGGAAGATAACAACGATACTTTTCTAGGAATGAAAATTGATGAAGAAATTAATGTTATATGATTCATGTAAGTAGACAACTATATTGTCATGAGGTTGATTTAGAAATCAATGTTTTGGGCCAGATGAAAGTAGACAACAGAACCGTGGAAGAAACTAAATAATGAAATTAATGTTGTAGACTAAGTGAAAGTAGTCATATAGATGAAAATTGATGAAAAAAAAATTAATGCTGTATGCCAGTTGAAAGTCCGTTTGAAGACGATTTCTCGTAGAAGGAAGATAAAACTACATGTAGAAACACATGAACTAGGGTAAGTTAAAGTCAGCGTGAAGATAACTATGACTTCCGTGGATGAAAATGGATGTAACACATTAATTACACTTTCGTGGTCTATGGTTTTGAAGGATTTATTCGACCTTACGAAAACCTCCACTGAACTTTAACCTAAGATCATCTCTCATATTCTTCAAAACGTGCTTGTAATTTTTGTTATCGTATTGAAGAATGTATTAAGCTACATGGCTGTATATTTTGAAGCGTATTATTAAGTGTTGACCCCCTTGAGTTGTTCACCTTCTATGATGAGTTAACATTTTACGAAAAAAATTCTCTCATAATTTGCAAACAGTTGGCCTGCCGCTGAGCTTAGACCAAACTTTCAATTTACAGCCCTTTTATCAAAACTTTCAATTTACAGTTCTTTCATAGAATCTTTCAATTTACAGCCCTTTCATCAAAACTTTCAATTTACAGTTCTTTCATAGAATCTTTCATTTTACAGCCCTTTCATCAAAACTTTCAATTTACAGTTCTTTCATAGAATCTTTCAATTTACAGCCCTTTCATAAAAACTTTCAATTTACAGTTCTTTCATAGAATCTTTCAATTTACATCCCTTTCATAAAAACTTTCAATTTACAGTTCTTTCATAAAAACTTTCAATTTACAGCCCTTTCATAAAAACTTTCAATTTACATCCCTTTCATAAAAACTTTCGATTTACAGCCCTTTCATAAAAACTTTCAATTTACAGTTCTTTCATAGAATCTTTCAATTTACATCCCTTTCATAGAATCTGCGGGCATAGCTTATAATTTTATTATTCATTTAAGTGAAAGCGACTAACTTAGAGAAATATTAGCGTGTTGTTTTAAAGGTTTATACAAAATTAATCAAGCGATAAGAAAAGGTTTTCGGCACCTTTAATTTCCGCTCTACACATGTATTCTCATATTTTAAATGGAAGGTATTATTTACACTATGTCGAATCGTTTATCCATTTGTGAGAATAAATAAAGCTAGATAGATAACGCGGCCGAGTACCAATACCACTAAATTGATCATACGGGAATTATTGATTTACATTATAAAAAAGAATTTAAAAAAATGAATAAAAAAGAAGATGGAAATTCGAACAGGTTTATCAGTTAAGTTACTTTTGTATGAATCACCCGATATATAATTTGAAGAAAACTTCAAACCAATCTCAGTAATGAAACGATAAACAAATCTGGTCAGAAAAATAAAACTTTGTATTAAACAGAATACATTATACAAACAACAAATTGATAAATAGATATAGATAAAGGAACAACATAGTGTAAAAATGCATTTTCTGTATGTAACGAATTTCTTGAATTATAGAATGTCGTCAAAATCACAGTTTTATAACAAGAGCGACGTAGACGAAAACAGCAGCAACAGCAGCAGCATCAGCATCAGCAGTAACAATGAAACAACGCTAAACATTAACATTATGAACGACAAAAACCATTCCAAAATTTCGATTCCATTGTTAGCGTTAAAAACCAGCAAACTCCAGCAATAGTCCTTCCAGACCGAAATCAAATACCATTAAGTCGTTGGTCCCTGTAATCAAAGATCTTTGAAGTACAACAATATAATATATCGGAATGCACTAAGAAGACCAACTGAAGAATATAAATCAATGTGTTGGATGGAAAGGAAAAGAAGTCTACCAATGGTCTGTCTACAGACATGTTATTATCGATAACTGGTAATCGTAACATTGCTATTCGTAGTCGGAGTAATTTCAACCCCAGACTGGCTTTACACATCTTGTTCCTATAAATCAGTGTACATGAGGTGGATAAATTGTATGTCACTTTCTTTTTCTTCTCATTGTTTGTTTCTTATCTATACGTCTGTAAATATACTAAAAGGAATAGGAAAGAGAAGAGAGACAGACAGACACACAGCCGCACACACATACACACACACACCCAGACATACACACACACACACACAATATACAAAAACAAAATCCAGACAAAAAAGAAATAACAAAAGCAACCCCAAAGGTCATAGAAATAATAAAGAAAAACCAACAACAAAACAAACAGAAATCGAAAGACAGAATGGCTATAAGACGATTATTTCAGTATAAATACAGAAATGAAATAATGATATACATATATGAATAACAATTGAAAACGTGTAGTATATTATAGCATGACCCCAAGAGAGAAAGACAATCTTCTTACAAAGGAAGAAACGAAAAAAATCTAGTAAAGCAAGAAAGAATTGAACCCACAATCTCTCAAGTTGGTTAGAATTACTCTCACTGCTTTGACAAGGCGATTGGGTGCCGCGCAGAGATTGTGGGCTCAATTCTTTCTTGCTTCATTAGATTTTTTTCGTTTCTTCCTTTGTAAGAAAGAATATTGTCTTTCTCTCTTGGGGTCATCCTATAATATACTACACGTTTTCAATTGTTATTCATATAAACCCCATTGCCTCATAACCTTTATTTCCACATGTATTCATACAATTTTTGATAAGCATATTGTTTGGATGACACCAATTTCCAGTAGGAGGTAAAGAAATGCTTTATATTTTCATGATTTTTGTTCATAAGGTAAAACATAGATCTATTACTGAAAACAATATCACTCATCAAGCAAGCTCAAAAATCAGACATTTTTATACTTGAGACAGAGCCTTTGAAAGGAAGCTTTTGAGGAGAGGTATTTTTTGAGAAGAATCAGCAGCGTCCGAGCACAATGTGGTTTACTGTTTCAGGCGCCGCCAATTAACTCCCCTTTTATCGTTTTGTAGAGTGATTGGCAAGCAGAGTCAGAATGATATGACATGCAATTAGGTAAGCGCTTTGCTTCAGGAGAGCCAACAGAGGATAAATTTGGAAAACCTTCAGAACGCATCTCAACTAGTGAACACCAACAATAGACTTCTAAGGAGAGACCGCGCACTACGCCGCGATAACAGGCGGGATTGTGAGATAGTAAATTTGTGGCAAGTTATACCGGAAGTGGGCGAAACTCTTGATTCATTATCAACTCTCGTAACCGCGAAAACGTCCAGGTAACCATGATAAACATTTTCATCTTGCCACAAGTTCGAGGAATTCAACCTAAAGTAGGCTACAGCTGAGAGCCATATTAGTAATTAATTGTGAAAGGCCCCGACAATCCTTCTGCGCGGTCTATCCGTGAAAGTCTATTACACTAACCTATCTTTTGATGAAATTTGCGATTGCAATAATATGCCTTGATTCCCTTGATTTCAAATTGAGGCAACACCACATGCTCGTCGATGATGATTGGTTGACTTTCTGATTCCGTGCTGATTACATCGTCTGTGCTGTTCATCCAATCGAACACAACATCAGTGTGCGCATAACCAACTAGTCAAAAGAGAATTTTCAAAAAAAATCTTCATTATCTAAAGAAACACAACAATGTTTAAGGATTGACAAGGATGTAGTTAATACTTACTTCATTTAAATTTGTTTTAAAAAACTCAACAAATAACAAAAGAAAACAAAGAATACCAGAAACAAAATATGGGGGAAAATAGAGACAGAAAAGTGACGAATGTCATAATTATGTCGAGTGACTCGGTCTCTAAATGCTTGAAAGGATATTTTTTCAGTTATATCCACTTTTAAAAACATTCTTTAATGAACAATCTTAATTAATATAAACCAAGCTTACAACTCATAATGAGAAGGCGGCACGTTTGTTTGTCAAAGGGATAGTTGATCAAGTCCATGGGGCAACTGAGAGTAATAGTCAACCTGGAAATATAACGAAACATCTAGAGTCAATGTGCTAATCATGAAAATGGTAACATTGTAGTCAAGAGATGGCCATTAAGGGTGGTGATCAAAAGGTACAAGGTTCAATGCCCGGTCGGGTTCGACGTTGCATCAACGAGAAAGGCTCTTTCTTATATTCATATTATACCATTTTCAGATGTAAAATGAGTTGCTGGATGTAGTTATAATCAGTATTTATTGACAGTATGATAGAGGAAACAGCCTTTTATTTGTACTCAGCTCGATATACTCCAGCAGTTGAGAAGGATTCCAGGATGAGAAGACCAGCCAGGAACTCAATGTAAAGTGCCTTTGGCATGATGTCGACATCTCCTCGTATTTTGGCCGTTGGTGTACGTCTTAATGTCAAGGTTACAATTCTGAGGTTCTCGTTATTAGAGAAGGTGAGAAGTGTCTCTGAAGTCTTACTCCAAGTTTATTGCAAATAGAGTATGAGGCAGAGGGGTTTCATATAAATAATAATTAATACATTAAGAATTTGAAATAATGATTCCTGTCTTTGTCTCTAAGGGGTTATTTGATATTCTTAATGTATTAATTATTATTTATCCAAGTTTATTGCGCGATAAATTCACAATATTACGGTAGATGTAACTATCCCAGCTATCTTCATATCGCTTGTATACTATCATTATCACATCGTATTACAATAAATAAATAAAGCTAAATTAGATTATATTATCACACTTTTATTTACAGAGAGAAAACACGAAACGCTTCAAGTCAAGCTTGGAAAGCCAGATAAAGAAAATACGTGGATATCAACGAGATTGACGTCTGCCAATTCTTGATTTTCCTTTATACCTTATGCCGCGACAATCATGGCAGAACTAACCAGACTTTTTCTGGAAAGAGATGCTGATCTGATTATGGTATGCATAAATTTCGCTCTCAACAGTTCGTGCTTCTTTTGTCGAATCCAATAAATTGTGTCAGAAAGAGAACTTAAGCAATAACGGACTAGATTTTAAGTGTGCAGTTATTATCTTCAAGTAAAAGTCTGGATGATTCTGCCACTTTGGTCGAGGTTTTATTGGGAGAATAATATAAATAGGGTCACATAAGGTCATATAATCCAAACAAAACATCGATACTGGCATGAAGGAAACGATACAAACACAGGGTCCAGAGAGCATTGGATGGAATCGATTATCAAAATGTTTTCCATTGATCATGTCTCACTAACAAGGGTAATAAAGTGGCCAACACGATTTGTTATGAACTTCCATAGATCTGACTTAATAAGAACCTGAAGACAGTGTGAGCGGTTTATGTAGGCGTTGTGATGGAACAAGTGATGTGTATAAATCAAGGCTCTATTGGTTATCATTCAACACTGATTATTATTGTGCATAAGATTATCCATCGAATACGTAAGTGGCATTGTCGGGGATGATATTGTATTTATTGAGTGAGTATCCATTTTTCCAATCACGGGAGTGATGAATATCCTGGTTTTTCCAAACCATTTTTTGGAACTATTTGAATCGAATATTCCTGTTACACACGTGCTTTTCATTAATACATTATGTACTATGCATCGACTCAAAATTTAATTTTTTGTTTTCATTTTTCTTGATACCAAAATTATGAAAATTCGGTAAATTGTTGAACAGAGGTTTGTCCAACTTTTCCTTGTTATAACAAATGCATTAAATTTTTTTAATAAATCCGGCACACAATCGAGCATCCTCATATCCACCAATCACACAGACACAAGTAACAAATTCTAAACGAAATTCACCCCCCCCCCCCTCCCACACACAACCACCACCAGTTACCACAACTTCCTCCGACTGCCCTTTTCTAGATTTTTCCGCAGCATAGAAATAGAAGCACCGTTTATTCTACCAGCGTCAAATGAAATGCAATATGATATACCTTAGCTTACACGTTTGCACAGAACTACACTTCTTTAATACCAACAGTAAGCTAGATCTACATGTTCTTAATCCCTTTTGATTTAATCATTTATATTAATTTTTTTTAAAATAAAAAATTAAGCTCTTACCTTGAAATGTATAAGATACTTCCCCCATTATAAAGCCTCATCATCTGGTTGTCCGTCATGATTTTATGGAAGGACCCCTTCTTCTCGTTTGGAAAGAAAATGTCTGGAACCCAAACTTTCTTGATATTCTCAGAATCAAAGTCCAGCGATTCCAGCTTACTGGAGCGGAAATAATCTCCAGCCAGACGGTTGTAGATGCGTTGGTCGAACCATTTCAGGTGCAGTAGGATGCTTACAGTAAAGTCCTGTCGATGAAATCGCTGTTAATATTAATTGTGTTATTTATGTTATTGTACTTATAGATATAATTTTTGTTATTAATAGTGTTATCATTATTGTTATTGTTGTTGGTGGTGGTGGCATTCTTGCAATTTTTCTGTTGCTCTTGCAAATGTTAAAATGACAATAAATTAATACTTTACCTCATTTGATATTTTTAGTATTACATTCGTTGTCGTTGTTGTTGTTATTGTTAATGTTATTGCATAATATTATCCCTTAAGGAGGAAGGTGTGATGATATTTCACTTAACCTCATCGTCAAAATCTGTAACCATCGGTTTTACCTTTCTCTACTGCCCGTCTAAACACCTTTATTGCTCAAACATGTTCTCAACTCTAATGGAGCATTCAGCAGAGCAATCGCTTAAAACATTGTATTTTTCACTTATATCTAACACTGAGGGTGTCGCAGTAAGGATTCGATCTATCACGACAGATTAATCACCCATTGAGCATTGAGGTCCCCGTGCCTTCTGGTTAATCACTGATAAGTAACTTGCAGTGGCGTGCCGTATATAGGGCTAGAAGGATTCTTACTTACCATGCCCGCCTCGTTGACGGCATCGATACTGGAAACATACATGAGAATCTTGACGTTGGCAGCAGTGTCCTCTGAGGAGAATGATAAAAGTCATCATCATATTTTCTGATATACAATGTATTTCATTACAATCAGTGGCGGCAAATGTTTTCGGCGCTCAGAACCATCACCCCATATCATTTACTGATTAGTACAGCATAGATGCTTCTAAACTTCATGACAGGCTTTTTCTCCAAAGAATGCATGTAGATATGACCATTGTTGAAAGGCGCGTATTACTCTGGCATACTGGGATCAGACTCTGCCTTCGGTCAGAAGTTTAATTTTACAAATGGGGTTTTATTTTTAAATTTTTTTTTATTGTTGTTTTTTTGTTGTTATTTATTTTAT
>JASKDV010199778.1:0-10980 GCA_032466395.1 Aegires albopunctatus
CTTTACCTATTTCCGGCGATATTTTGTTTCTCATTCTTTTCATTACTATTCGGAGCAAGATTTTTGTTGCCTGGCTCATAATGCTTATGGTTCTATGTTGGTCACAGTCTATGGCTCCTGGCTTTTTTGGTAGAGTTATGAATATAGATTTTCTTAGTTCATTTGGCACAACCCTATTCTTGTATATGTTGTTGAATGCTTTCGTTAAGATGTCTATACCAAATGTCCCTTATTTGATCCCACAGGTTGTGACAAACTCACACCCCCTTTCAATAGTATAATATATTCTCTAAAGAGTACATTCCCATTCATATTTTGCATGACTTGAACTTACCAACTGACATAGCAAAGGAAAGTAAGAAGTAGCCATGTGAGTTTGAAATTCATTTTGAAAAATGCCAACAGCAATTGCCAGTAGGTCATTCCTTTAAAGGTGTTGTATGACCGTTTCAGGTTTGACCAGGTAAGATAGGAAAAGACAGCCACCAGTCCATCCTTCAAGAGGTGATATATCAGCAGAATCGGTTCTAGTACACTGCAGAAATAAAGACACAGATTACAGTAATGATTTAATAAAATGGATTTAGCTTCAATAAAATTATGAAAAATAAAGTGAAAACAAACAATATCTAGAAGAATTTTTTTCTTTCCGTTAATAAAAAATATATAGAATTTTGATAGGTATCAACATATAACATGTGTTTATCTGTAGAAAGTTCATTAGTTTCAATTTAAAAAAAATTTAAAACAAAACATTTTAATCATTTAGATTTACTTACTTTGTGTGTCAAATAAATACAAAAAATTTCCATTAGAAAGAAATATGAAGCAGAAAAATATGTCATAAAAAACAAAGGTTTATAATGAGAATTCTTATATTCTTTTTTTAAAAACTCAGGCCTCCATAGAAAAGAAAGTCTTATAAATGTCCTAAAAATTTTCTCATGGTCATTTCATAATTAATTAAGGTTTCATGTTTTGATATAGTATGAATTTTCCAGATAAGAATGTCTTGGTTTTGGATCCTGGTGGTAACAGTCCTGGTAATAAGTCCTCTTAACACAGTTTTTCTCATTTGTTCAAGTTATAAAATGGTTCCCACTTAATCTGGGGGTAAAACCTTTGTCAAAATGGCACTTTGTCTAGAAGTGATGTAGTATCACTTATCAATAATCTACCTTATGAAAGGGTAACAGAAACATGATATAAGCATCAGCTCAATGCATCCCAATCATGGCTATTAAGGACATTTTGATTAATAAAGTCTTTTCTCATGAGGGTACAAGAGATAACAAAAATTGTTACCAATATGTAAATTGATCGTTTTTTAACATTTCCTCAAGATAAAATTATAAAAAGAGATAAAGATTACTCTTAGTCAACATCTCCGCATATGCAGCGCTAATACACAAAATTCTCATTATTTATCTCCTTCAAATAATTTCTCAATACCACGAGGAACATAAAAGTGACTATTTATATTCTTACAATAAACTCATTTCTGGAAAGGTGCGCATGTATCAAATGATGATGCCTCTAAAATGTTAGCTAAAGTAAATCTATAAAAAGCAAAATGTTAACATTATTATTAGTTTTTAATATCTGAACAAATTCATTGTTATACACTCCGATTGGCAAATTTAATGTTAGCTTTATCTTAATTGAATTGTGGCTAATATCAGCTATGACAGACATTCAGATAGAATTATTTTAATTTGATGAGGCATCTCAGCATTTATCAAAGGAGGAATATTCAACCAATGAAATCCAACCGATTACTGCAGTAATCTTATTTTCTTATTTGCTGGCCATTCTCAGAAATTGATAAAACGGAAGGAAATGAGTGAGAAATTTAGGGGAGAAATTTAGGGATCGTGACACAATATTTTCTTCTCAAATTAGATTTTTTATTGGATGTAAAAAGGTTGAGTTGTTTATCTATCCCACAGATTCCAAGCCAAAATAATGTATTCATAAGATGTTTAGTCAATTTTTAATTCGTCAAACTGGAAAACTATTTGCTAATGAAAGTGTAAGATCATATTCACTTCACAAAAAATTAACCATTAACACCCACAGCACAAAAACAAATAATAATCATTAAAAGGTTATGTAACTCATCTTAAACAATGAAATAATAATAGGCCCACAGAAAATAAAGAAACTACACCACTTTTAAACATGATGTATACCAGTTTCCTCTGCCCTGTGCCACAGAAATGTAAGCAATTAATATTGTGATATCGTCATAGAATAGTCTATGTCTAAGGGTTTTTTTAGAAATAAATGAACAAAACAACTCATGTCAAAGCAACTCAGGCCCCCTGAAAATGAAATTTACAATATGCTTCACTGCTTAAATTTTATTTTGTCCCTTGCATTTGAAGAACACAATAAGAAAACCCTCACCTGGTCATCTTTTTACACACTGATGCCCATCTTCACCTTGCTGAGTGTGATCTGTGAGTCACAACTTTGTATTTATCAAATAAATGCCTAAAGCTTCAAAGTAGTTTGTTAAAACTCTTTTCCTCATAGTTGTTGTAGATATTATGAATAATGGCATAGTTGTTGAGCCTTGGAGGAATCTATTCTTTTAAAGCCATGTAAATTGATCATGTTTAGGAAAATTGTAAATTTGCTTTTGAATTTTAGACACAGTTGGCTTTATAATGCAAGTCTGAATCTGCTTGAGATGCATATAATTTATGTGAAAATACATATCAACTTCTGTAACCTAGTCAACAGTTAGTAATAACATTTTACACATGAACTGGTCTATGATGATAACACAACTTTGATAACTTAGATTCCAGTGGCATAATGGCAACAAAAAAAAACAACAAAAAAAAACATGCTCCAATACAGAATGACTTTTGCCATGGCTGTAATAACAAAACAACCCAACAAATTAAAAATAAATAAATAAATGGATTTGAAATTTCAAAAAATAATAAAAAAGGAGATTAAATAAAAATTATTTTTTTTAAAAATGGAAAAAGTGAAAAGGTTAAGTCAAATTGTCAAAGACATTTCCAACCAACTCTCTATGTTAAAAACATTGCCAAAAAGTTAATAAAAAGAATTAATAAAATAATAACCAGATTATTTGATATTAAATAAACTAGCCATAATGCCTTCTCCTATTCATTTCCACCATTATTAATATTATGATTGATGAAAAGCCAAATTGCTCTCCAAATAATTAAGTTTAATAAAGAACTTTAAAGAGTCAAAACAGCATTCAGGGGCAAAATGTACCTAGGGTGAGTTTTTTCAGCTTTGCTGAAATGAATAAAGGTTTTATTTAATATCCTTTAGATGTTGAAACTGTCATCAATGTGTACAAATGTACAATAAGAACATGCTTACAACATGAATAGTCTCAACATTTAACTCTTTAAAGCCTGAGCAATGCTCATTATCATGGAAACCCAAGCAACACACACTGTATTGATTCTTTATAGGCTGACTATTGTAGACTAGGCAAAGTGTTCTAAATAGGGTGGGCGTTAAAGAGTTAATATATTTTATAAAAAGCGCAGATATTCTTCAATCAAAAGTTGTACCATCCTTATCAAAATAAAGGTATTCTATTTTAAGAAGATTAATTAAAAAATCAAGAAAATTTAGATTAAAATATACTGCTCATTCGAAGAGAATATCCTCAAACATGCTACAGTTTTGATAATGAATTTAAACGTTGGATAGATCATCTTGTTTTACTGTGCTTTACCTATATTGGTGTAAATGAAAGTTCTGATCTAAAAGATAAACAATGCTGAATAAAATAATACATACCCTCCTTCTATATTTCCTACTCCACTTCTCATTGCTGCTATCCTTTGTTCCTCTGCACTAATGCTGGTTGCGTGTTGCATCTAATAAGATACAAATTTTAACATTCAAACTCTACTTGTCAACAAATATCATTCATATATTATTGATCTGATCTACATACAATATGATTGCTGGATACAAAATATTACATACAACAACTCTTCACAAAGTTATCATAAGTTAACTGGAGTTTACTTATTTGGTTTTAATTTTTTCCCCCATTTTTGTATTAACTTTCTTGAAGTAAAAAAAAAATATAAAAAAACAAAAACCTGAACAAGGCTTTTTGAACTTGATTGTCTAAGTAAAATTCATATATCTAAGTTCAGTGTTCACTAAACCGAAGGAAAAGCGAATTTAAACAACCTTAACTCTAAACTATTGAAGACATTTCAATAATTTTCTGCATGGCTGTATGCAATGTTAATTAATACCTAACATAAGTGTCAACTTTAGAAAAAAAAACGTCATTTACACGTCATTCATATCACAAAGTTTAATCAAACATTTGATACCTGTTCCACTTTCATAACATCATATTAAAATATCTTCAGTAGTTCAAAAGTTATTGAGGTTTAAATTTTGGTGCAAGACATTCTTTCCTTTGTTTATATGTAAAAGAAAAAAAAAAAAAAACAACCCATAAAATACCTCGAAAATAGTGTCTTCACAGAAATTGACAAAGCTTTCAAGCTTTTCTTTGTCTCCTCCTTCATTAACAACACTATGCAAGAATGATCTCTTGGATTCCTTAGAAAGCAAACGCATAATAGTTTATCATGGCATAAATATCAAATGCAAGAAATGATAATAATAATACATGTAGTTCAAATTGTTGAGGAAAACCAAAACCCTATGTCCCCAATAAATCTGGAAACTCAATCAATCTGGATGATTTTACAATCCTCCAACTTAAACAATTAGAAAGGTTGCACTGAAGGCCTAACAATCCTATCTTAAATAAATTTAGTGAAAGGGAGATTATTGTGTTTCTTTGGCTAAATCAAATTTTTACCAAAGCACAGAGATTGACTGGCAGATCTAAAAATTATGCAATTGCATTTGGTGGATTGATATATAGGTAGCTTAGTGTTTTTAACAAAATTAAAGCTTAATTAACCAAAATAAGTATTTTTAAAAATTTTGATAATAAAATGACCACTCCCTAAAATCAACACAAACCATTGGCATGGCTTGATTTCAGGAGGTCATCAATAAACCAGAGGTTTTGTTTTAATTTCTAGTTGAACTTTCCACGTGAATAGCCTTCAGCAATCGTAGATAAAAAATGTTTAAATGAGATCTCTCAGTAAGCTCATGGCAGAATAATTCAGATTTGTTCAGGAGAAAAGTGATACATACTACAAGCAACTAGTTACTCCATCATGGCTTTTAACGTAGCTCTTTGACATACATACACTATTACATTAAATAACAGCAACACGAGTTGGTGTGAGTGGACTTCGTGTGTACTAAGGCAAATTACAGCTATTTTTTCTCAGAAAAACTTGCCTTTATTTTGCCACTATGATCAAGGCCATATGACTTAACAGTCTCTGTGTAGTGTGTGTTGGCCATTATATGTATTAGACCACATTGAAGCATAGTATGTAGAATCTAAACCCAATGCAGGAAGCATAATCATAAACCAAATAAAAAATCGTTTTTGTTCGAGAAAACTATAGATCTGGTTTGCTGGGTGCAATAAATCAACAATAATAAGACAATCAATTAATGTAGCAACATTCTTTCCCGCGATGTCGCAGGTATTCGACTAGTAATAAAAATAATAATAAAAAATTCTCTGATGCAATGTAACAAACGTTACCACTGACCATTAAATGAATAAGCTATCTGTTATACAAATTAAGGGAAATGCTTACCTTGATCTGTGGTTTTTCCCACTGATCAATATGTGATTGCTTGATTTCAAAATAGACTCGTTCAATACGATTTGCACTACCCTGAATCTCAATGCGTCCAAGATATGGCTCGAAATAATCCAACACGCTTTTAGCCTTGGAAAGTAGACGTTCAAGCCTAAAAAGACAAATTCAAGGGATTATTGTGCAATCTTATGGAAAAAAATTAATAACATAACATTGTAAAGCATCATAAAGATGAATTTGATTGTGAATATGAAAAAGTTGTGAATAATGTTATTCCAATAAATTCAAAGGTCTGCTTTCCATTTCATATGATAAAGTCTTGTTAAACATTTTTAATAATTCATACCAATATTTTCAGTACTAGGCCTATTTCTATTCTTCATTCAAGAAAAAACCCGTGGATATTTACAGATGATAGCATAAGTTTAAACATAAAAATTCTTATAACAAAAATAATTGATTTGTTATTTTGATTTTCATGTCTCATTATTAAAAGAATCCTCATTCGGTTGAAATCAGAGTTTTAAACAAAAACCAACATTAAATTGTATATTACATATGCATATTATTCATCCCAATCTCAATTCTCTATCCCACGAGATGGAAATATTTTGTTTTTAAGGCAAATCTGTTTTCTAAGCTCTCAAGACATTCACAAATTATAGCTAAAGAGTAAGCTGTCATTGTGAGATTGAATATTATCATGATACATATATTCACTAAAAGCATGTCAAATACTTTCAACTTGATTTTTAATGCATTCATCCCACTAAGTCAAGCAATTATTTTAACAAATTGATTTATTTTATTTGTCTCTCTCATGTGATTGTAAAGAAAAAACAAGAAATTTCCTCATTATTTCTTTTTTTGTATATTGATTAAAACAACTTACTTTGGTTCATTTGGCATGTGCTCAGAGAGATTGGTGAGTAAAACTGCCATTGTAAATCCAATGTCCTTGGCTGGATTGTGGAAACGGTCGGTGAATTCTGTGAAATCCACCTTGCCATCTTGATTGGCATCCACACACATCATGATATACTCGATCTCCTCTCTATTATCAATAGATTATTATATGTGCATAAAAAGCAATGTTTGCAGCTTATTTCACAATTACAAAATGTAGAATACTACTAAAGATTGAAATCAAAACAAAATAAATCTTAAAAGCATTTACTCTCAAGAGAAACAAATATTTCAGAACAATAATAACTTTGAATGGGAAAAATCTTTAAATTTTAGGCAACTCTTGTTGGTAAAGACTAAAATTTAATGTTTCTGAAATAATCATGCACAAGAGGAATTTTCAATCTTTCTAAATCTATAATGAATGCAAGCCAATACAACTTTTTTTTTTTTTTAAGCTTGAACAGCCAAATACAAATTTTCATGCTCAAGGCACCATTTGGTACTCTTTTCATGTGAAGGAAAACATTATAAAATGATAGTTCTATGGGTATAATTTCTTTGCTTTAAATAAAATACTTTGGTGTCCTCTTTTAAACAACCCATGCTTCTGGTCTTCTGGAGTGAGCATTTTGTTTGCTTTTATACTTGCTGCCATTTACTTCATCTGGTTTAGAGATCTACATGCTACTCTTAGTCTGAGTTATATTCAACAATTAGGCCTACTTAATCAAATTGAATATTAATAACAGTATATATTGCATGAAGCACATGTTTTTCAATGTAATCAAAGGAAAATCCAATAGCCTAAAGCTTGACCAAAGCTGAACGAGTAAACACAATAATCTAGGATTAAAAAGAAAGAGATAAAAGGAGTAAGATTATCCCCAAAGAATCAATGAAAAAGAACTAATTAAACTGAAAATCAGAGTACAGTCTGCCCTCTCTAATCCGGACTTCTGTAATCCAAATCCCTCTGTAATCCAAACCATTTTCTGGGAACAAATGTTTTTCTTATTATTTCTTAATGTTCCCTAATCCGGAAAATTCTGTAATCCAAACAAATTGTTGGGAATGAAGGTGTTTGGATTAGAGAGGGCATACTTTAACCCTCATTGTTGCTTGGCAAAGATGGAGGATTGACATTCAACTTCAACCACTCTACTGGGCCACTTCTGATATTTGTACAAATCTAGGGAAGAACAGGAATTTGAGGCCAAAAAGAAGCTATGGTCTAGATATAAGATTGAACTGAAAGTAATCAAACAGCTGCCAATTTTTTAAATTCCAAAATAGGAACATCTTTGTGGCTCAACGACAACCGCACTTTTAAAAAAAGACTAAAATTTCTTTAAAAATAACAGGTAAATCTATTTCATTTCATAAATCAGTTATAAATCATTATAAATGTTAAGTCACTAAATATTCTCATCTGATTTATGAAATGAAATATAGGCCTACGTATTAATTTATAAGAAGTGCAGTAATATAATCCACTATAAATTAGCATGATATGCAGTGCAAGGGCCAGGATGATACAAGTGTACAATGTCCAAAACAGGTCAATGTAGCTTAAATCAGGGCTTCTAATAATTCTCAAAAAAGAAAAAAATCTAGGAGATTGTCAAAGAAATTTGAGGAGGTTTTCAGAAGAACAAAGGAGGCATTTACGACTTTTCGCGATAAATTTCTTTAGTCAATGTCAAACAAAATTGTTATCTATCTTACTATAACTGTACACAAGAAAGCGAGACAGCTTGGTATTTGTCAAAGTCCAGAAAATCAGGATAGATCTAGATCTAGATCTAGATCTAGATATAATCTATCTTTCGACAGCAGCGAGGTTTACATTTTTTGACTTTGACAATGAAATGACAATGGCATTGTCACGCAGAGGCTAGCCCCACTAACTCCCTCTCATCCTAACTTCAAAATCCACCCACCACCCCAAAAAAAAATTATTTTTATTTTCTAATTTGGGCCCATGATAATACAAATAGTGGGTGTTATCTTATTCATACACGCAAATGTATACACACACTCTTCAAACATCTATATCTGTCTTGTGATAGATGTTCGAAGCGGACAATAGACAATATTATCCTCACACAAACACACATCACCCATTGTATGCTAAAATCATCTTTTTAAAGATATTTTATCATAAGAGGATTGTAAGTGAGAAAAATGGAATGTAATTCATGATTAAACCCAAGAAAAGCCCACTATGTCATAGCTTGGCCTCGACACAATAAAAAAATCTAGGTCACACAATGTGTTGAACAAAAAAACGGTGAAATAGCTTCTCTTTATCAATAACAAATCGGCGGGGAGAGCACCGATGTAAAGAAAACTTGCAATCTCATAGAGATAATAGATCTAGATCTAGTAGGCCTACTTACGCAAGCTCAATGTTAAAAAGGGACAGGCACGACAAGATTCTAGATCTAGTCTATATCTAATTTGCGATTGCATTTAACTAGATTCTAAATTATTAAATAAGATTTAGATATATATCTACTCTTAAAACTTCCACAAAGTTCATTTTGACAGTCTGTACCTATTAATACATACAAGATAAAATTAATTTAATTCAAATTTTTAGAGTTTAGAAAGCCTTGGAGTCTAGATCTAGAGATCTAGATTAGATTAGATCTATAGATTCTGGAGGGAATAAATAGTTATTATTGATGTTCTTAATTTAATTTGAAAGTAGATTTTAGAGATAGATCTAGCTCTAGGCCTACTAGATTAGATCTAGATCTATACCATATATATACATCACTAAGCCTAGAACAAGCCCTAAAACAATCGTAAATCTAGATCAAGCGATACTGGAATCTATTAAACTTTTAGATCTGGAATCTATTAAACTTTTAGATCTAGAATCTAGATAGAGTCTAGAATATCTAAAAATTACCCACAGAGGCATGAACATAACACACTGTACACACAACTGCACTATTCTAAGAAAGTGAGAATCCATTACTAAAAATTAACATCCTATGAAGAAGGAAAGCAAAAACCAAATCAAAAGAATTCACGCAAAAAGTAATAACAATACCACCGGTTGTATCCGAAAGACGATTCGGTATCGCTAAATTTTAATTTCTTTTTTCTTCATCGGCAATCGAAAGTCATTGCACGTAGGCCTACTTGTAATCGCCTATCCGCGCTACTGAAACTACGCATTTACGATCTGGAATCATTTATATATTCGCTACATTGGTACTACCGCTAGGCCCGCTATCTAAAATTAGTAGCAATTTTATGCTAGTTCGTAATTTCGTAGTCAGGGCTATTTTCTCGCATTTTTTCGTGGTACTACGACTTTATCGTAGCACTAGGCAAGTCTGCTGTTTAGGAAAACCCGAAATTTCCAATTTAAGTAGTCACGGTCTGTTTCTCAATGTTGCCTGATGCTGCCATTGACCAAATTAAAAGATGTGCATGTGGTCAGATCATACTGGAAACGCCCTTTTAATAGAGCCTAACATTTTTTGGGTTAAACCATCACTTCTTATATCTGAGCATAGCGTGTCAATTGCCTCTGTCGCAATTGACGCTACCTTTGAACTGATAGAGAAAAAGAAAAAAATTTTCACAACAATCTGGTTGGCTTAGTGGTGAAGTCACTGGCGCTGAATTCTGACAAGTGGTCTCTGGCACAGGATCGACTCTGGCAGAACATAAGTATATATTATGTTTCTCATTTCTGTATCTTTCAGATTCAATTAAAACGAAGGAAGTCTAGTGATAGTCAAGAGACATATATAGAGACACTAACACGAGATAGAAGAATGTAATATCTAGAAACAAAATAAATATTTGCTTTCTTTCTTTATAGGCTGGGTAGCGTCAATTACGACCAAATGACTTAGTCGCAATTGACAGAGTATCGATTGTGACCTAGTGACTCGGTTGCAATTGACGTAATAAGAAGTGCATGGATTAGATCACGAATTACATCCCATTTTTATCAAATGCAATCCTCTTATGATAAAATATCTTTAAAAAGATGATTTTTGCATAGATCTAGATCTAGATCTATCTATTATAGCCTAATGTGTTTGTGTGAGGCTAGGTTTGTTTAGGCTATATATTGTCCACTCTGAACACAAGATCTATATAGATGTTCCAAGAGTATGTGTATTGTGTGTGTATGAATGTGCGGTGTTAAAGAAAAAGAGAAAGAGAGAGAAAGCTTCAATCATAGCTCAGCAAAGGTGAAGGGTCAAATTGACAACACCTCGCGCATGCTAGATCAAGCAAATAACGATTACGCCGTGGAAATAGTATTCGCAGTAGTAGAAAATAATAATTCATGTCGGAAGAGCGCATCCAC
>JASKDV010199789.1:0-10979 GCA_032466395.1 Aegires albopunctatus
TCTTACTTTTTCATGGACTCTGAGATAACCCTAGTGGTTGACTGAGCCCTTAAACTTCAAATAACTAACTAACAAAATTAAAGTTGTGGCTTCTTTTAATATGAATTATTTGCAAATTATTTATGATGCCAATTTATAGCCATACAAGAATTGCTGTGCTTCAGCATTATATACATAAAGAAATATTACAATTAAGTCAGAATTTATTGTTTCATAATTAAAGGTAATGAAATGGTTTATATTTTGTAAAAAATGTAATTTTACATTAGATACATATTATAGTTATTGATTTTGATTCTTTAAATTTTGTCACCAATTCATTTGAATGTATGTCAGGTTATGGCTGAAAAGCTGACTGAGAAGTATTATCCCACAAGCAGATTTTTATTTTGGCTCAGGCAACTGCAATTTTGACATCAAGCGATTTTTTTCTGACTTTTTCAAGTCTTAAATTGATAATGTATTTACAGCTAGGCTCTTTTTGCACCCACTAGAGTCCAAATTTCATTGCTGTAACATTAACGGTTGAGAAAATACAGTATAATCCACTTATATTGACAGCTGATTTATCATTTTGATATATCGACATAGTTTCGTTATTGATTTTTTTCCTTCAATATCTTTAATAATTTCTCTTATATTGACTGTATTTTCGGCCTACTTCTCTATATCGACATTCTTCCTATGGGTATGGTACGTGGTGAAGACCACGAACATAAATGGGGGAAAATGTCACGCAAATGGTCAACACATTAGTTCTTTATGAGTCCGCATACCCACCAAGTATATGGCCACAACAGACTTTAATAGGCCAACACAGTGCATACTTAAATACAGTGCAACCCCTGGATAGCGACATTGACCTCCGGTCCCGATTTTTTTGCTATATCTTATTAGTAATAAAAACCCCGAAATAACGACATACATTTTAGTAAAACCCCTGTTTGGCAATAATCGACAGTTGATACCGACGCTTGAAACAAAAAAATCGAGCGAATATAATTTTTTCTTCTCTCTCTCTCGCGGCCATACGAATATAAATTTTTCTTCTTTCTCCCTCTCAATCTCTGGTGACACTGCCGTACGAATACAATTTTGTCTTCTCTCTCTCTGGCGACACTGCTGTACGAATATAATTTTTCTTTTCTTCTCTTCTCTCTCTCTCTATCGACACTGTCGTACGAATATAATTTTTTCTTCTCTCTCTGGCAACACTGTCGTATGAATATAATTTTATTTTATTTTATTCTCTTCTCTCTCTCTCTCACTCGCGACACTGCCGTACGAATATAAATTTTTCTTCTTTCTCTCTCTCTCTGGCGACACTCTGCCGTACAAATATAATTTTACTTCTCTCTCTCTCTCGCGACACTGCCGTACGAAGATAAGTTTTTCTTCTCTTTCTCTCTCTAGCGACACTGCCGTACAAATACAATTTTGTCTTCTCTCTCTCTGGCAATACTGCCGTACGAAGAGAATATTTTCTTCGCATACTGTCCCGTTTCCAACAGGAAACATACACATTCTAACGTGGATGGGGCGTGTTTTATCACAGACGCTGGTCCGCGCATGGCATCGTTATATTCACGGAAGTCTCACCACGCCCCCTTTTTCCGCTATTTTGAAAACCCGGAATAAAGACACCCCTGAACAACGACATAATTTTGCGGTCCCGGGCGATGTCGTTATTCAGGGGTTGCACTGTAATAGGCTACATAAAGACCCCACACAGTACAATGCCTCATGTCATATAGACTTGCATGTCTCGCACCATGGGCATCACCTCCTTACCCCCACTCCTCATCCCCATCCCATTCTGTCAGTGGCCAGTGCCTCGCCTTTCCCTTTTCCTTAGTAAGCGGCCATAACAGGCCTTACAAGCATGCATGTAACAAAGTTTGTGCTGGTGTGTAGTGTGCGCCTCGCATTACTAGCAAGGTACCGGTAGTCCCCCAAAAAACTGTGTAGCTGTGTAGGCCTACATCTCAGCTTCACTTTCATTCTTTCACTGCACGTGATAGAAGGTAGAAATGTTTACAATTAGGTTAAAAAAATAATGTTGTCTTTTTACCACTGACCCCTTCCCCCCCCCCCACCACCACCACCACCACTTGTTTATCCCTCTTTGGCCTTTGTATTTTTATATATCGACATCAAATCCCCTTCCAAAAGCATGTCGATAGAAGCGGATTATACTGTATATCACTTCATGTAACAAGCACACCCTACCTAACAAAAAAAACTTTAAACAGCTTTCCTACAAAAGTGCAAAATATGAGTGAGGCTCGAAAAAAGATGCACCCCTTTGTTAGATGGACGATGATATTTCAATTTGTTTGCTTTATTAATCCCTAAAGGGCAATTTTACATATCATGAGAATAGAATTAAACATAATATTTTAAGTGAAATTTGATGGAAAGGACAGCCAAAAAATGCCTGGGTCCAACTGAAAATCTCTTAGAGGATCAAAGAATTAATGATTTCATTATCCTACACATGCCAAAATCGAAGTTTTTTAAATAAAGAAGATAGAATTAATGCTTTGTATTTGTACCATGTAGGCTGTTAATTGATCTGTATCTCCGTTGTGCCAGTATTTATTACATATGGTGTGGTTCACTAGTATCATTCCTTTTAGAGTTTATAGATTTTACAGATTTTATGTCCAGTTATTTTTTGACATGAAGTAGAAACCTAATAAAGGTGCTGATCCCTCTAAAACCTATTGGATTAAATGTTTATTTTATGGCATTGTGATTCTTTAACTTCTTTTTTCATTTAATTACTGATTAAGATTAATTCTGATGCCATAATGAACAAGTTGCTACTTTGATCTCTGAGCAGAGTTAGTACAGGAATCCAATCTCTCCCAGGATTCAAATCCAATGCCTCATCAGGTCAAGCCCAGCAGATTTTTTTCTGTTAGCATGGTCAATGTAATCTAACCTTTGACATGCATGGGACTCTTTTTTCAATCTCCCTTCCTTGAGTACTTTAGATTTTAAACCTTTAACAGGCAACTTTTGTAAGAAAAAAGACTGGGCTTAAATTAGATTTCGTGGGGTTTTGAAGTGAAAAAGTCAAGTAATCAACCAATGGAAATTATACCATTCAGAAAAACAAGAGAAACAACAGAATATTGAAATATGAGTGTGTTAAGTTACAAAATTATTTGTGTAAGAAAAAAATAAATAAATCTATCCTTCATGTTCAATAAAATATCACCCCGGCTGACCATTTCATCCAAGTAACTTCTCAACTCCAGCTGATTATCTGCATTTCTCTACCAGCATATGGACAAGATCTGTACTGAGGAAAATATGTGTACAGAGACTTTCCTAAGGACTCAAAAAAGTCAGACCAAGCTTAACATCCTGACCAGATAAAATCCCTTAACTCTAAAAAATTTACATTAATGGGTAGGTGAATTGAAATGAAAGAATATCCATTTTTTTAATTATTATTTTGGAAATTTGACATGTAAAATACCAAACTGTGCTAGTTTGACAGCAAATGTGGACTGAGTCAATGCAATTTCAAGTTATAATCTCCAAAAGTCCGGAACATTTTTCCTTGCACCCGATATGTTAAGATTATATGTGTATATGAATAAGAAATGGATTAAAATTATTTTGATTCAGAAAAGAAAAACTCAAGAGAGTCAATAACAATCATGTTATAATTTATTTCAAGATCATGAAATATAATCATAGGGGTTATACTTTCATTTATATCACAGCTGATGGTTTCAAAGTACAATTTTATAATTTTACAAACAATTTGCGATAATATTTTTAGGAATACAATTAACACACCATCGGTCTCATCCATATTCACTCCAATCCTACGTTAAATATTTGAATAAAATCAAAGAAATAAAAGGCTTATCAAACAAATTATGTTCATCTTAATTTTTGAAGTTGGCAAAAATAAAGAGCTCAAGTTAAGGATGACAAAATGTGGAACAACAGACAATAAGACATATCCTGTAACTAGCTTTCCTGAACGTCTGAATGTATTGTCACCATTGCATATAGCAATTCAAATGATACACAAATTTGACTTTACAAGCGACTAGTTTACGGTAATGCATTACTACAAATCATGTATCAACATAAATTTTACATTCCAGCATTCATGCATTTAATTTATGAACATAGTTGCAAAGTGAAAAATCTAAAAGTAAGATTCGCATTTTATTGCATCATGTCATAACATGAGAGCTATAATCTGTATGAAAATACTGGGAGTATAAAGAATGATAGAACAAATAACAAAATAGTTGGATGATTACACTGAAATTAAATGGAAACAAATGTAGGTGTCAATAGTGTCATTGTCATAGAAATAGAAATAGAGAACAGGGATGATGAAGAGAGGAGAGATTAATACTAAGACTAAATGAAAGAAAATGATACAGGAAGCAGGAAATAAAAAGACCCCAGAAATTCAGATACAACAGCTATGAAGAATAAAAGATGATTTTGGAGATAGAGGAAGATTAGAGATATGAAATGGGTGCTGCGGTGGAAACAGGACAAGTGAAAATAAACAGAGAATGTCGAGAATAGAATATTTTGTTAAAAAAAATCATTGGTACCATAAATTCAAGAATACAGGCCAAACACACGTAACTAGTATAACAAAAGAAGAGCAAAAGACCAAAAATATTATATTGAGATAGAGACCATTTCATCCTGGTTATCATCAATGCAAATCAAACATGATAGGAAGGAGTCAAATCAACATTTATCTTTTGTAAGTTTGGGGGTTTGATTTAGCAGACCGTTGGTGTATTGGGCATATGGAACAATGTAATTATGGCAATTTTATAATTTTTCAAAATTACTTAAATCATAACAACAAAAAATAAATTAACAGGAATTAAAAGTTAAAATAACACCACATATATAAAATACCTTCAATGCAATGTAGACATAACAATAACAGTATTTAAAAACAAACAAACAAACCAAACCTAATGAAACAAAACCTGAATTACTTCTAATTAAAGGACAAAATATCAAAATCTAATCTATAAATCTCTGTTATTGATCAGAAAAAGATGGTTAGACTGTCAATCTAATCTCACACACATATATATATATAAAGACTATTTTAAAGCACATATTTCGTCAAAAGTGCACAATCCAATTCTTTCCATAATTATTCTATTAGTGGAATATTAGCAAGCCACTTCACTCAAATACATTTTTGTCTTCTTGGGAAGCTGAAAAACTCCTATACAATAACTGATAGCAATTGTCCAGCAAGTAAGTATGCAGCACTAAATATTAAAGTGCATTCAACAACATCCATCATAGCAGTAAAATAACCTAAAAAGGTAATTTACTATAATTTCTTTAAAAAAAAACCCCAAAAGAATGCATATTTGTAAAACATAATTTTAATCTGCATACATGTAGTTTGCCATGAAGATTACAATTTCAAGGTGTCTTTATAATCTACAGTTCATTTCTCCTTAAAGTCATTTGATAGCATTTCACTACAATTACAAGTTCAAACATGTACAGACTTGCCAACATTTCCACTTTTGGCGACATTTTTCCGAACAATTGTAACGATATTCCGCCAGCGGCCCGTTGTTGAATTTCATTTCCGACCTCTTCCAACTTTTGAATATTTTCAAAAACAAAACCTAACACTTATTGCGTTTCGTTTCCGCCTTTTGGTATTATTTTGACAACCTAGACAAAGGAAGTAATCATATTCCTATTTTATGCACAACGCTATAGGACTACTCGAATCCCTTTTAATTCATCTTGTTTTGAGTATGCTTGATTGGAAGTATAGAAGGTTGCGAGATATAGCACGCTTCCTATTTTTTGGCTGAAATTCCTGTTTGGTGGGCCTTGGGTTGGCAAGTCTGCATGTATTCGTCAATAGTTAATGTTTTAAAAAGAGCTCATTAGAGTGGCTCAAAAAACTTTTGAAAAGAACAAAAGCATTCCCTTTATTTTGTACCATAGAAAGTAATTACCAAATCCACTGATCAATTTTAAACTTACAACTTTAAATATCAAATCTAAAAATTATAAAACACATCTCTTATACTTATATCATCCTCATAATATTGTTTTTCTTCAAACATTAATTAAAAATTCTAGTCTTTTTGAGAACCTAGGTTGACCAATATATTTGTTTTTCTGTGAAAACATCATTTTAAAATTATTATATCAAAACAGTACTCTAAAAGAGCAAGGAATGGATATGAAAGCCAGCAATTCAGTTGAGGCATTTCCAAATCCATGCATAATTAATCATGCATGAGAAAACAAATTCCTTAAGAACAAATGTGGACGATTGCTAGACAAACTTCCAGTGTTTGGTGTGAAGCCAAATCATAATAATATATTTCATAACTGGTTGAACAAGGAAAATTATGTAAAAATCCTCTGCAAGAGAAACATAAAAATTGTCATCCAATTAAATAATACAATTAAACAAATGCAAAAAAATAAGTCCATTAAACAATAGTCAATTTCAATAATTACAGCACCTTGAAAGGGTGAAAGAATGTTGTAGTGTTATTGTATTAACAAAGGGGAAGCGGATAGTTCAGTGGTTAAGGCGCTCATCTACCAAGCCAAAGGCCCCTGGTTCAAACCCATGCAGGCTTGAATTTAAAATCCTAATTTTTTTCAGGTTTCCTTCTGCCCCCTATCCTTAAGTTGCTAGGATAAAGAGTGCCAAGTCATATCGGAGAAGTCCCATGTGTACAATATACACATGTAAATAAAACAACCCTTGGCTGTTTACAAGGCAGTCTAGAAAAACCCTGATATCACCAAAGTAGTGGACATGGGTAAATTCAATACAACAACAATAGCTAGTATCAACAAAATTAATGGTTTTACTCATTTATATTGTTAACTAATAGTAATAATAGAGTCAGTTATATTTCACAATCACACTGGGTCATATGTAAAGTAAATTACCAATTAAAAGAGGAATACATGAAATCAGGCAGTTTTTAGTAATCAACAAATTCAACCCTAATTCTTTATGTAATTTAAATCTTTTTAAACTTGGTGCAAGACAGGAAACTCCCTTATAGCATTTCAAATCCCAAACTTTTCTCATCAAAAACTTCCTTTGGCCTAAAAACAACGAACATTGAATAGGAATTATGACTCTTCTATCTATATTTCATTCACTCTCAGACCACTGAGTAACTAATTAACTCCATAGAAAGTCAAATTTTGCTACCTGTAAGTGATAAGATCAAAAGTATAAATATATTCTTGTGCATGTCTAAGATTGATATGGTAAAGGTATTATCTTGTATAAAAGTCATTTGCTTCCGAATAAAAGCATCAACATTAACAGAAGGTGATTAGGCATTGATTCTTCATCATATCAACTTATGAAATTCACAACAAAAAAAAACCCTTTGAATATTGAAATAAATCACAAAGCACAATCACTTAATGTTATTTTAAAACATGATTGTTGAAGAATCAAACAAAAGTTAAATAAAAGAGAAAAAAATCATGAAACATGGCTTAATCATGTAATCACACATCCATATTGACATGCATACACACATACACATATAAACAAATTCCAACGGTGAATTCAAAGATTCAGGAATCTTTAGTGTATCTTCCTAGCACCATAGACCTCATAAATGCAGCCATCTGAGGAAAAATGAATTTAATAACTGAACATGCCATTCGTTATATCTAACATTTGCAAATGAAATGAATATTCCTAATTGTACTGGAAAATAAGATGGAGGCAGAAAAGGGTAGAAAAATGAAAGGTAAGAAGATCAGATAATAAACGACTATACCACAGTGACTGACTACGTGTCCGGTCGGCCGCACGCAGCAAAAACGGTCACTTAGCGGTATAATAATAATAATGTTTCTTATATAGCGCCTTTTGCCGAGGCCTCAAGGCGCTTAAATGACAATTAAGATATAAAATGTTTACATAAACATGGCATGTCATTAACAATTTAATTGTTGTAGCCACAGTTTTCATTATTATATGGCTAAGTTGTCGTTGTCAACGGTGCTGAAGGATTGGGCGAAGATTGAATCTTCATCAATGTCGGGTCAGCTGAATTTTAACCTTCACGAAAGAAGATGAGGAAATCGAAACTGGGACTTTGGGAAAGGGAAAACATTGGCATGAAGAATGTGTGAAAAAGCTGGGAGGGGGAACTGACTGAATGTATAGATTGAAATAACGAATTACTGATATAAAGAACTATTTTCTTGCCCGGGGTTGTTCTTTATATCAATGTTCTACTGCATATTGAGGAGAGCAACCATTAAGTGCGTTAAAACATAGTTTAGTTTGATCTTTATCATAAAGTAATAAAATGTACAAGTACATAAATAGATGAACAATACACATATAAAGCAAACAAAATCAAATGATGAGACAAAAGAAAAATAGGACAGAAATGTGGACCTGATGGGGCAAGACAGGGACTTATTGGGTCGGGATAGGTACAGAAGGAGAATCAACTTAAAAGTAGATCTCGTAATATGTAAAGAGAACAATAAAGAACACGCCTTACTCTTTACCTGCATACCCAATCAAGGCCATATGGCCACTTCACACCAATGCGTTGAAAGAAAGGCTCAGCCTGTGGTGGACAACCTGGACAACATTTCTTTCCATTTCTTAACGGAATAAAGAGGGAGAGGGGGGTGGCAAAAGGCAATTGGCCCACAAATGTAAAACAAAGGGCAAGTCAATGTAAATGGGTGAGAGGTGGATGACTGCTTACTACATCATAATGGCCCAATGTCCTAGTGCAGTACCCAAACAATGTACCGTATTCATTCTAATAAACGCCCTGGGGGCGTGAAAATGAAGGCAGGGGGGGGTTTAGAATAGGGTATAAAAAATTTAAAAATGACAGTTTAGATAGAGGATTCACAGAACTTCATAGAGCGCGGTCGCCTCCAATTGAAGTGGGTTCTATTAATAGACCTGATGCAACTTAGACGGGGGACAAAGAGAGATATGACTCGGCACAGGTTTTGTTTTGTTTTGTTTATTTTTAAGGCTGTGATGCCGGTAGGCTACCAATTGCGTTTGCAGACTCAGACAACAAAAATAATACTAATAATAATAATAATATAGGCGCATACACTGTGTTAGTGGACGCATGGTATGTAGTGCCTTTTTTTCATCCACTGCTGAAAATGAAACCCAATACTCTTTACACCATGCGTTCACGGAAACTTTTAATGAAAGCGCAGATGTGAAAAGTATCGGGTTTCACTCTCAGTCAGTGGATACTGCTTGTCTTGCCAGTGTATTCATCATTAATTATTACTGTTAATTGTTGTAGTGAATACTATGATCACTGTGTATGTGTGCATAATGTGTAAGCAATCGTTGTGTCCCGTTAGCTTTAACTAGATCTAGATCTGGTTAAGATAATTTACTGGTAGGCCTACATTTTTAAAAAATATTACTATAGGCCTCCAATCTCGTGTATGGCATAGGGAAAAATGGTGGTGGCTTGAGAGAGGGGTTGGGGTGTTGGGGGTGTGGCTTCTATTAGGGACGGGGTGTTTATTAGAATGAATACGGTGCATGTACTAGACAGGTTCAGGTTCTGCTTATTGGATTGGACAATATAAGGGCCCATTCATTCCATTTAAGAGATTAATTTCTGCTATCAATATCAGAAAATTGATAAGTAGCAATGGCAAGGCATGTTCGTCGAACGAAATGGCCACATAGGCGAAATTCTTGATTTTCAACCGGCTACATAGAGGTAGTTGTCTTCATCATTGTTTTTGGAAGGATTAATCTCTTGTGGTTTACCATTGCCTTCAAGAGATCAGACAGATATTCCGCTGACCATTCGGACCCACTGGCAAACTTAGCCTTTGACCAGCCAAAGCCATCAAAGTTACCGCTCTCCAGATGGACCTCCCATGGGGCAAGCCTCGGACCCATCACCAGTGGAGTTACCCTCATGAACCATTACTACTCAGAGGATTTATGGTTTGCGAAGCCTGGACTCTCAAAAAATGATATAAATAGACTGAATGCAGCTGAAATGTGGTTCTATCGCAGAATACTCAAAGTAAAATGGACTGAGAAAGGAACTAATAAAAGTGTCCTAGAAGAGCTTGGCATTCAAATGGAACTGAATGCAGAGATAAACAAAAGGAAACCAAGATATGTTGGACATGCAATAAGACACAGAAGAACCAACTTGATGGATAGAGGGAAGAAGAAAAAGGGGAAGACCACCAGTGTCATATCTCTCCAATCTGAAGGACATCACAGGGATGAACATGCATGAGGTGGTTGATAAGACCAACAAACGAGAAGAATGGCGTCAGGTTGTCAACAATGTTGACCATCGACAGCGGTGATGCTGACAGGTGAGGTGATGCTGACAGGTGAGGTGACATAGAGTCTGATTTTAAGAGAAAAAATTAAGTTTTGTAGCAAAAGCAGCCACATAGGTGAAACGGACATAAAGCCGGCACTACAGTAATCTGAAAGTATAACTATATATAAAAATAGAAAGGATGAAGTAAAGTTTATATTTTATTGTCAATGATATTCTTCTTCTCCTTCAAATAAACTGACACAACTCAACTGGGTTGAGTATTACTGTCAATATGCAAACAAAAAAAAACAACAACAAAAAAAAAAAAGATTAATAAGGCCTATATGAAGATTTAAGTATTTCATATTGTAGCTTGTGTTTAAGATTATTGAGGAGCAGAGGGTGTATCTTAAAGATCCGGAGCTAGATTGAGGGTGCAATTTGAGAATTTGCCAGTATCTTTCTTGCATGGTAAATTTCCTTCGCGTCTATGATCATTGGGATTTTATTAAACTATAAGTTTTCATAAATCTGACTACAGTGATATATTGACATTGATTATAGACAGCGTTGTCCGTGTCCGAAAATTGTAATCGCGCCTAACAGGCTGCCAGTCTTGTCCTATGTGTTCTGTGTTGC
>JASKDV010199800.1:0-10979 GCA_032466395.1 Aegires albopunctatus
ATTATAGAGTAGTCTTTGGGATTACTGAGGTGCAGGAGTGAGATATCTGAGTCTGAGTTGCTTTCAGTTTCACCGTGGTTTCGTGTGTGCTATTACACGGCTCAGATTTTAGGCCGGATGCCCGACTGAAGGCTCGCATACGCCGTGATTAGGTCCGGCCCGCCTGAATCGTGTAATAGGGCCTTAAGGCCGCGGCCATTTCACAGAATAATCAGGCTTTCTCTGGGAAAAAAAAGGTTGCAAGACAATCTGCTATCACGGTATGCATGAATTTCACTCGATACTTTTCTCATGTCCGTTAAGTGTCAGTAGGCGGAGTAAAGTAATGACAGACTGAATTTGAATCTATTAAAATAAAATAAATAAATAAAATAAAATAAAAAATAAATAAATAATAATAATTTAAAGATAAATGAAAATAAAATCCGAAACAAATACCAAAAAACAACAACAAAAACAACAACAACCCCAATTAAAATTAAAAGTGTAGCAGATAAAAACTGAAAACATTAAAGCAATTAAAAATAAAAACAATATGAACCAGATTACATAGGCTATTTTAAAGTACTAAAACGAAAACAAAGATGGGAGATCCAAAGCTTTGTATTTGAAAGGAAGAAATGAGAAGAGAATTAACGATACAGAGAGCAATCTGTTTAATGTTGGATATTTAATTTAATGTCCATGGTATCAGATACATCTTCTTGCTATGCAGCAAAACGGCTCCTTGATGACAAACATACTATTGGACATGAAATTCAAGAAAGAAAGCCTTGGAATAATCACGATGAATGACTAATGTCTGAAATTCGAGCAACTAATAAATTCTCATTCCAAACCTGCCATTCTATAAACTGAATATCCTACACCGCACCTTTCTGTATCAATAGTGAAGATCTAGATAGAAAGCAGGACTATGACATCAGGCCAGGTCATGCATGCAATGTTTGTGCAGACAAGATTCTGGCCACTTCTGCTAGTTGCATGACGATATGCAGGTGTCTATTACGTCATCATGAAATTTCCATCCCTATCGACTGTCTAGATTCGTGGCCAGATAAGGATAGTCATCCTCTCAAGCTAACACGGGTCATTCGCAAAGTGCATATTATATTAAATATGTTAAATTGTATTAAATAGCATAAATATGTTAAAACATATAAAGATAGATAATATGCTAACGAAGAGGAAGAAATATAAAGATTCTGGTGGTACCGGAGGAGACTGAACCGCGACTTCTCTTGCTGCACCAAAACCAAATCGCATTTTCCCTTTCAAAGGTAGGAATTTATCTTAAGCCAAATTGTAAAAGGCCACACACGAAAGCAACAACACTATCAATGCATTGTAAACTTGCAACACTTTTACTAGCTACATAAATAATAATTATTAACTAGTAATAAAAGAAAATAACCAAATAAAAGCAAAAGAAACCCATACCCAATTGCTACCATCCCGAATCATAATCATCTCCCATTCTCACCACTGGCTAAGCGTTGTGTAACAGAGGTTGACTTAGTATAATACGTACATTAAGAGAGATCAGCAACTGGAAATAACGGGCAACATCCCATACTTATTGGCAACTATTCGGAAGTATTAGAAGTGCATCGAACCCATTATGAGAATTCATCAATGACTTAGAGTGATTCCCTGGCCCCCTGATTACTTGTGGCAGAAATCTGGATGCGATTTGGACGCTGAAGATTGAAGCAGTCGGGATGTAAGACCTACAGATCTGAAAGTCTTGTCGCAGGTACCGATAGATGCACCTTATCAATTTATCCAGGTGTAAAATGAACACTAGACCTACTTCTTACCTGTGATGGAATCGTCTCCGAGCAATGGGACGATCAAACTTTTAACAGCTCACGATCAAAGCTAATCTTAGATCTTATTAGCTTCTGTGGTGCTTGCCCTACCAACGGACGAAGTAAATCTTAAAGGAAATTTATTATATGTTTTTTAACGGCGGCGGATAGTACCATTGCACTCCCGTTTAAACACTCCCACCCACCCCAATAAAAAAAAAAAAAAAAAAAAAAGAAAGAAAAAGGAAGAAACAATTAATGGAAAAAACAATAACAAAAACTAAACGAAGATACAAAGAAAGAAAGCTTTCACTACAGACTGATTTAGACTTTCGTGGTTAAACCACTTATCATTCTTGGAGACATCAGAGGCATTACCCCGAGACAAGTTATAAGTAGCAACCTCTCACTGGCAAACTTTGTCCTTATTAGGGTTCAAGGATTAATCTAATCTAAGACACATCTGCACCGTTACGTGTTTCATAATTTTGCCAATAGTCAACTTAGGCTTACATCCCAGGCTGTGGCATAAGACAAAATAGCAACGTCTGGTCCGTCAGTGACAATCATCAAAGTATGAACTTGTTAATTTACTAACCACTGACCCAGCATCTGAAGCCAATCACCACGTTTGAGGGTCATAAGGTCAAAAGGGAGAGTACTCATCTAACGCCAGGTTCAGCCAATCGCAGATGGCTTACATTACTTTCCGTCGTTTCATTAATTGATGCTTGATGTCTGGGATTGTTTATAATGTACATGTACATCCTTACATTCTTCCACTCAAGTCAGTGGTTCTTCTTTGGATTTTTGCCATTTGGCTACCTGATGTCTTTTTGATGATACTTATAAGACCAGCTATTTTGGAAATACAAGTACCTTGCTGAGATGTTAATCAATGTTAATGGCTAAACTATTTACTCTTTTCACGCAGCGATTATTTATATCTAGTACATTGAGTTAACATGAGTACAATAATAAACATTAATGACGGAATAGTTACAGATTAAACAACAACAAAAAATCCCAAGCATTGATGTATTTCTATTGAATTACTAGCATTAAAAGGCAATACATGTATTATTTACTTTATATTTAGACATTATTAAACACAAAGACATACAGATTTTTCCTTTAATTTAAAAGCCAGATGAAAACGTGCGGTAAATGTCAATATAAACTAAATGAATCGAAGTTAACCCTGAGCAATAACTCAATAACGTACCTTAGGGTATTAAGTTGTAATTTTAGATTTCATCAATGAAGCTTTCCTAATAATATTAGTATGCTTTGAAACAGGAACGTTTTTGAATGACAACACAGTAAAGCAAACCGTGAAAGGCATTGGAATGTCAGGGAATAATTTTACAGTGCAAAAGTTGTTGATTCTTGTGTTCAAATTTTCAATGACAGTTGCTTTTGGCGAAGGTTTTTGTTGATCCTCTTTTTTTGAGCTCCATTTGTTCTATATCCTCTTAGAGGATCGATCAGTTCCTCTTCTGTTATTGTCAGAAAAAGGAACAGATGATTTGATTTTGGATAAACCACCCTTTAGGGTAATGTGCTGTCGTTGGTATTTAATATTTTCCCCAAGTCCCACTGATTATCTCGAGATTTTCTTTGGTCATTACAGATTCTTTTCTTGTTAGAAGAGTTATTGGTTGTTTCGTACTTAAATTATATCAATAACAGTTGTACACGTAATAATCACTGGCGATTCATCATTGTTTATGTCTCTTCTCTCTCATAGTAGGCATTTCAGAACCAATAGAATACTCTCAGTAATGAGGTAATAAAGAAGTGTGATGGATAATATCATGTCCCTTCACACAGATAAACCCACCAGTGTCGGATTGGTCTTTCCACAGTGTCTCAGGTCATATTTTGTTGTCTTGAGGAAATGGGCCACTTTGCACAAACTGACTGGTTCATTTTATTGTTCCGAAACAAAGTACAACGTCATTTACAAAGCTAAAATGGCCTTAGTAGGCACTTATGATATGACCTTGACGATGTGGCATATATATTTCGCCATATCATGTTTTACATTCACCATTACCACTCTTCCCCAGATGTATATGGATCTAATAATGATTATCTCTTAACGTGTTAAGATTTTCTCAAGCAGCAATATAATAACTCAAAATGGTCTATCTATACACCCAATAAAATTCTCTTACCAATCACCCAGGTAAGAAAAGTAGTGAACAGGACAACCTCATCTGGAGGAGACAATAGCAGTTTGGTTACCAACATGACCACCAATGTGTTGGACGATCGGTCCAAGGTGGCGCAAACAGCAGTTCAAATTATGGAACGAGATGAGGCTAGGTATCAGGTACTGACTGCCAGGGAGTTATCTTCTCCTTGGATAATTTCTACCTTATGAAGCTCTTCACAATCGTTTTTGACCCGAGTTTACCCCAAGCACACATGGCCTATTTTGTCCTTCAAACAGGATTTGACCTTTGCCGTGACCCCTTTTTCTGTTGATGTCAAAAGAAGTGTAGTATAATTATGTCTACATAAACTTTGACATATGCTGCAATTCATTTGACATTGGCGGTGTTGTTTGTTGTTATTTTTTAAAATTATTATTATTGTTTCCAATCACAGTCATTGTCAACCTACATTAATGTTTTTAAAAGTGGGGTGTTCGTTGGTCTTATTACAAGCCATCACTGTTGGATTGAAATGCACAACGTTTTGGTCACAAATTATATTATATCTTCATTGAATTTCAGTGTTCAATCTTTCGTGTGGTGCTCACCAAAATCTCCACCCGTTTTTAAACACAGGTTGCCTTTGAGTTGCAGTTTTAACCCTCCTTTATCCACCATGCACCATTGGACAAGCAAAGATTTTTAAAGATCTAATTTTAATCCCCATATACCGACAACAACCACCAGCTTTTGGATATAATAAGATTGTTCTTGAAATCCAAGGTTGTCCCCCTACATGCTTACTTACACGGCCGTTGTCCATTTTTGCAGATCCAAATATTGCTTTATAATTTCAGTTTTAACCCTCCCACACCCATACCAATCTTAATTCTTATTTGAAGCCCTCCTTTATTCATGATTTACCACAAACGTCATCCACATTTCGATAGAAAGATTAGATTTTTCAATGACAGATTATTACAAAACCCCTAAGATCAACAGTTACCAAACTCATTCTCTGGACACAATAATTGATCTTTTAGCCCTTCCTCCATCCAACTCCATCCATCCCCAATTCTTATACCCAACACTATATCCGCTTTGGATTATCAATTAATTTTGAATTGTTTTGATCACGATACCTTTTACCAACATTTCGTCACGAATGAGTTTGTAACACTTTGTAATCTTTTGAGAAACTATGTTATGATAATTTTTATTTTTCGTAGGGATTTGATTCTTCTCATCTATAAGAATTCAAAAAGTCTTAAACCTTTACATAGGATTTGTGTCAATAGAGTTAATCGGAAATTCTTTGGCCATGAAGCCAATTTCACAAGTGGAGCTATCGACCTTTACGAAATGAATAGACGTTCTATTATTTTCATTAGTTTCAAACTAATTTTAAATTTCAATTAGTTCGTTAAACAATTTCCACTTTTCAAAGATAATCTAAGTATGCAGCGTAAAGAGTGTGTTTATAAAACATCTACTTCAATTTTGCGATATAACATTCTGTCATTAAGTCTGCATTATATGGTGATCGACAGACTAATTTCATAAATGTTTTATCTGTCCAATCTGAGATTTGATTGGCAAAACACTGGCGTCACGTGGGAAAAGGCTAATTGATTGTTTACCTATTGTTCTTATTTAGTGCATGCTTGGCTCATAAGAAAGACAATGAGGTGGATGAATCCGTGTTTAGGGTTCAAAGTGCATTTCGCGGCAAGGTATGCTAGGAATAATTCGTGATGAAATAGAGATTTGCTTTATAAGGAGATGACGGGGAGAAACTTGGCGCTTAATCTCTCAATCATGGACCCTACGGATCCTTGTATTCTGACATAGCTACCTGACTAATCCGATCAGCATGGATAACAATAACAATGTAAAGATGCAGGCACATACAATCAAAAAGAGATTACTCAGAATAGAGATGTGAATTGAAGATTCCTTATTGATATACAGTCAAAACAACGACAGCGACCACAAGATAACTCATTATTCATATTTCTGCAATAAGGAATGCATGTCAAAATGTTGGGTTGATAGAGCTGATGATTAATAGATTAAATTTACTTCCACCGCAGTTTTCAGTTTGATGTCAATTCTCATTGAAGATTTTAAATATTCTCAGTAATTCTTCAGCTCACAATGTCGATAAATAATCTAATTATTATAGTTGCATTTCAAAAAATATTTTTTGGGGTAATGGAACTTCAACAAAACAACCGGGATTTAATTTTATACAAATAAAGAATTATAGATAGAGGAAAAACTATCTCTAAAAATTGATTTATCAGACTCAGAATGATGCTATAGCCATATTCATTAAATGAAATCCATTGGAATTCCTCAGTGATCACTCTATGCAGTACAATAGAAAGTGTGTTCTACATAGTTTTTCATTATTTCTTTTTTCTTTACTGACGCTTAGTGTAATAATAATTACGCTTAGTGTGTAACAATTTGGTTTTGCTATTTAAATCTATCGTAGGCTACTCCAAGATGCAGTTGTATAATATTAAATTTTTGTTCTATTCATCAAACGTAGAGCGTTTTATTTACATACTTAATTTTTAATTAGATTATGTAGATTAATCTCTCATTAGCATCCTTTTCTCTTTATCTTTACAACCTGCTGAGAATAGTAGCACTACACTTCGCTCTAAATTTGCATGCAAAAAAAAAAAAAACCAACAGAAAAAACGGTTCATTGGTTGATCTGTTTGCAATCGCTTATTGGCATCATCCGTTTTGGCAACGTTGGTTAATAGTGTGCTTTGTAGACCTAAGAATGATGGCGTGTCGCATGATATTACGTCCTTTTTATCACGATATTTTAAGCTTTCGACAATATTTTCAAGTTACCGACATTTTTTATTCGCATTCCAAAGTTAAATCCAATCATATAACTTGACAAGACCGCTCTGTTATTCTCTCCGATTATCATCATCAATCATCCATACCTTCTCAATTTCCTTATCTTCTCAGTTATAATGATCCACTAGCATCACGCCTCAAATTTTTCAAATACTTGACGTATCAAAAATGCCCCCCTCTTTTTTGTTGATTATATTATTAAAAATGAATGCATGTTTTCCATGATAACATCTGGTTTCTATTCGTATTACATTTTTCTTTTCCTGTATCAAAGTTATCTCCCTTACATATCCACTTATCGTAGCTCATACCTGTGCCTGTGCCCATCGCGTGATAAGCCACTCACTGTCGCTTCGTCAGCAAATCTCCAAAGGTAAACAGCACATCCGCGTGCCATGCACCGAGTGGCAAGTGGGAAGGTACCATAGGTACGAAATGCGCCAAAACGTGGGAGTAATTTCCCCTCGTGTGATGGGAAAGGCATTTTGCTTACGTTACGTCGTCATGGTAACGGGAACAAGGGTAAAGGGAATTAAGAAGCCATTGTTTGGTTTGTTCATAGACTTTTTGTCACTTAATTATATCTGTCTCCTTCAAATTGTCTCTTTGTCCGTCTCCTTATCTGTCTTTATATCTCTCTCTCTATCTCTCTTTATATTTATTTCTATCTCCCCCCGCCCCCACTCTCTCTCCCTTCCCCCCCCTCTCTCTCTCTTTATCTGCCTGTCTTCCTGCCTGTGTCTCTGTCCACTTCATTGTGTCTTTGTATCGTTCTCTTTATTTCTCTTTTCTGTATATTGTCTCTCTCTTTCTCTCTCCTCTCTCTCATCCACACACGCACACACATACACACACACACACACACACTCATTCTCTATCTCTCTCTATGTATATCCCTCTCTCACTTACTCGCTCTCCCCATTTGTCCCTCTCTTCCATTGTCTTTTTATCTCCCCCCATTCTCTCTCTTTCCTTCCCACCTCTATGTTTCCACCTCATCGGAATTCCTCTCCGTTCCTCATCATGTCTGAATATCGGTGTGCTGCTTACCTGTACCCTTTGATGTATGCCAAATCGACAGGTGAAACTGAAAGCCAGTCTTTCAACAACTCATCCCAACATGGGATAAAATAAGAAGTAACTGCTTACCCCTGCCCGAAACACAACGCATTTTTGGTAGACACAACTGACACACTTGACTCACATAGACATTTGGCGCCCAGGAGTCGAACGCATGAAATAAAAAACAAGGTCTTTGAATCACATAAAACGCACTGAATATGTTCCATCTAGACCTACACACTTTGCACAGGAGTATCTTAGCAGGGCATGATCCAAATCCAAATCAGGCTTTCAAAATCATTCTTAACTACCCGGGGTGGATACAGATATTCACGCTTATCAATGACTCGTCCATCCTATAACACTTTTACTTACTGATAAGAGCAGTGTCTGCCTAAAGCCAGGAAATCCTTGAATTCTATGGGGAAATATATATTGGTAAACCGCTTATACCAAAAGCTTAGCATCATAATGCAATAAGGATTACATTTCGATCGAGTGACCTTTTGAACTGCAGACAAGTGTTCACCACCAGTTCAGCATCATGCCACATCTGCAATTTTAGGCCAACATTTTCATCAACGTAACAACTAATTTTTGTGCTTATGGGACCAAAAATTTGCAAGCACTTTTTGGAAAGGTCCAGACCTAGATCGATGGAAATATAACGTGCTCACCATAATGTTCATAGACCTTGCTAGTAAGTGATAAGGGGAAGTAACTAAGATTTAGAAACGCATGTATAGCGATATAGTAGAAAAGTAAATCAAAACCAGATAGGGAAAGAACCGTAAGCATTGATACATGAAATAGATATTGAAAGACACAACAGACTTTAACGGTCTTATCAGAGATAGCGTATACATCAGAAAAGACGGTGTCCAGGTAAGACTTTGTCATGGCTGGTTGCCAGGTATCTTTGTGAAATCAGCTAAATTTTCACGTGACGATCCATTTTTCTGAGCAATCCATCACTGTTTCCCAGTTTCTTTCTTTTATTCTATCATACATTCTTCTCTCTCTACCCATTTGTTCTATTTATCTTGCTCTGTCTCTGTCTTTATCCCAAACTCTCTTTCTCACTCCCTCTCAATCTCTCTGTCTGTCAGTCCGTGTGTGTGTGTGTGTGTGTGTGTGTGTGTGTGTGTGTCCTTTCTATCACGCGCGTGCGTGCGAGCAAGCGAAAAGAAGCTGATGTGTGTGTACGGTACATATAGCTCCCAGGTTATGTTACATAACACGAATCCTAACACTATTAATTACCGTCCAAGAGACTTACCAGAGGCTCGGACGGATAAATATAGACACTAAACAAACAACCTCTGTCATACCCTCCCCTTTCCCCTTCTGCACACTTCTCTACCCTTTCCACACACCTTCAGATACCCATATCAGTTCCATCACTCCATGGTCTAAACCAAAGAAAACAACTTGTTTATACCTCTATGGGCATTGAATGAAGTGCGGTATTTCAGCTATGAGTATGATTATCATAATAAAGTTGGAATATTGCAGGAATACTGCCTCGCAATTGCCGCCGGCACGGCTTCTTTAGGTTGTTATGATGAAATACACTGCAGCATTTCCCAAAGTTTATGTAGACAATAAACCATACTTCATTTGACGCGACGTGGCTCACCTCCTTAGTGGGGTAATGAGATGAGTAACTGGTAGAAACTTCACCTGGAATGTGAGTAATGACGTCACAACGCTATATCTCTGTTACGGTAGGGATTGGGTGATGTGGAATGTCGTTCACACACTTTCTAATTTCCACAATATTATGCTTCGGTTGGTGTTTCATATTAAATACACTTTCATTTATATTCCATTGATATTATAGCCCATTCGAATCATATTGCATTCAATATATTGTAGCACTTTGTATCAAAATTAATTGTATAACATAATACGCCTCTGCAGTCGTTAATATCGTGTTTTCATTAGGCGACCGAAGCAATAGAATTATGATTTGTAAGCGGTTTTCAGATGAATAAAATTCCACCTTATTTGTCACTTACTTGTAGATACATCTTGGGTCAGTAGATGCAGAATTATTATAAAGAGATCGTTGTTTGGGTTGGACAATTAATTAGTATGAGATGAAATAATCTGATGGGATAATAATAATTTTTGTTTCTAATAGACCTACCACCCACGATGTCAAAATAGAAATATTATTGTCAGTGGTCAGTCTATCATTTATTTCTTGGCTTAAAAGCCAAATATACAGGTAACACTTTGTCATGGATAGTTGCCAGGTATCGTTGCGAAGTTCAGCTAAATCTTCTCGTGTCGATGCAATTCAATGAGCAATCCATCACATGTTTTGGAATGGCCGATTTTAATTTCGTGGCCTATTGCAAATAACTAAACGATTATTCTCATATAAAAATCTCAAAGATTTACGAAACTAATTAAAACTACGTACTTACTATGTGCATGCTTCATATCTTCATCTCCCCCTTTTCACCATACACCACCAAATAAAAAATATATAATAAATTGCCTTAAATTATTCCCAAGGGGAGATAATGTTGTTTTTTTTACGTTCCACTCTGGGGAAAGACTGGAATATCCACGCAGTGCAGTGACCGACAAGATTCGTACATCCACAACCGTATTCTACACTCTTTACCATCCATTTCATTTGCTTCAGACACACACTGCACATTGCAATAGCAAGGCATGCAAATACATTTCCAGGGGAAATAATCTAATCGTATGTGTGGCAAAAATAATAAACAGAGTTTTCCCCCCTGCAAGATGGCTTCTTCGACGGTGACTATTATAATTTACCATTAATCATTATATTCTTGTCACCGACTGTTCGCTGTTACTGCCAACTCCCTTTAAGTGTTTAGAGACCAATACAGTATATCCGTTATATCATCAGTTGTTGTGACATTCAATGTGGCAATCCTGCAGATTGTGGGACAGGCGGAAAGAAGAAGAAGAAAAGAAGACGGAGGAGGAGGAGGAGGAGGAGGAGGAGGAGGAGGAGGAGGAGACGAAGAAGAGGAAGAAGAAGAAGACGAAGGAGCCGAGGGAGACGACG
>JASKDV010199811.1:0-20274 GCA_032466395.1 Aegires albopunctatus
GCCTTGTAAACAGCCAAGGGTTCTTTTACATGCATATACTATACACATGGAACCTCCGATATTATAGTCTGTCTCCGATAGGACTTGGCACTCTTTATCCTAGCAACTTAAAGATAGTGGGGCAGAAGGAAACCCGAAATAAATTTGGATTTCAAATTCAAGCCTGAACGGGTTTGAACCAGGGACCTTTGGCATGGTAGTCGAGCGTCCTAACCACTGAGCTATCCGCTCCTCGTGGAGAAATTGAAATATAACACTGTCTTGATAGCCATTTGGTTTTCACTCTGTGCGAATGTGTGTTTGTGTGTGTGTGTGTGTGTGTGCATAAAGGCAGGGCATATCAATTATTTCTCTTTTTAAAATCATCTTACCACAGAAATGCTCAGGGACCAAGAAGTAGCTCACCTGTAGAAATGGACACTACCGATGTATCAAGAGGAAATGCTTACAGTAAGTCCTTCTCACATTTTTACTGATATATATTAGCAGTCATGTGCTTTCAAGTTGACGTGTCTCTTGAGGATCAAATTTGCCTGATGATTAGGGAAATGGTCATGGGAAAATTCTGTCACAATCCAATTAAGGGAATATTTGAAGAAATGCATGCTTTTATGTATTGGATTTCAAAGTTAACCTATAACCTTCTTTGACAGTTGTGTCTGGAAGTAATGAGGCAGCCAGTGAAGAAGAAGGTGCATTGTCTACATCAAACTCCAATAGTGGCCCAGGTAATTAATTGCAACATTTTTAAAACATATTATGATGCTTAATATGGCAAAGAAGGGAAGAGTTAAAACGTAAAGGAACAGGAAGCCATTCATTTTTTATCCAGAACCTTAAAACACTTTGTGTGGTTGGTAATCTAGCTCTTGGTCATAAGAGGGTGTTTACAAAATGATTATTGAGTTTCAAATCAATCTTTGCATCATCTTTTTTTAAAATTTTTCTTTGTATTAACGTAACAGGCTTTTCTTTGTTTCTCTTCATTTCCATTGTGATTTCTTATATGGCACCATCTAATATTGCTAAAAAAAGGATTGAACACCCCTTCCTTCTAAATCATAGCATAATGGTTTCAGGTACAAAGTCATAATTCTTATAAAAGATTCCAAGATTTACATCCAATTATTTTTACTTGCCAGGGGCTTCATCTAGTTCAATCGGCGTCAGTGTGAACGATGAAGTCGTTGGGGCAGGAGTAGATGAGGATCAGCAACCAGACTCCACTTCTTCCCGCCTGCTGCCTGACTCAAATCATAGCAGTAGTGCCCCTTCCCATTCCTCCTCTCCCTCCTCACCACCTCCCTTGCCCTCATCATCACCACCTCATCAGTCCGGGTCTTCAGTCGATGCCGTAGTCTCAAGGTGGGAAAGCACATTTTGATGGAAGTTGGAAAGGATTTTTTTAATGTTGTTACTGAAGCTAGTAATAAAATTCAATTTGTGTCACCATAGTCAAAAACTGTTCATGATATATTATATCGTCCGGGTGAAATGAGTAATTGAACGAAATTACACAAAGAAAGGTTGTTACTGAACTTGTATTAAAGAAATAATCTTAAGCCCCCTCCACTCATTGTGAAATTAATCTTTTGTACGGTGGTGACTAACATGATTAAGGGACTAACCGGGCCCCAAAAACTAACAAATCTTGAAAAAGATCGGGTCACTGAAGATTGTCAACAGCAACAAATGGAGGGAGCAAAATAGAAGTCTGTTGATTTTGAACCATAGGCTTATTACTTGCTTTTTTGTTTGGGTATTGGTTCAACATAATTTTTTAAAAGTAATTCACAGTTTTAACAAGAAATACCTTTATTTTCAAAAACCATCCAGCCTAGATCCACCAAACTTTGTATTGAGATTTAGAGGTGCACAGTCGAGGTCACTGGCTAGTTTTTTCCCTGTGGTGGTCAATTTTGGGGGAAATATTGAGAATTATGTGAAATCTGTACTTTGAAATTTGAAAATTTTCAGAACTATGATTTTCAATGAATCATGAAGTTGCTTTCCCATTCAAAATAGCCAGTGACCTAGAATTACATATATTTTAAGCATACCAAGTGAGAAAAATTGAAAGTTTGTGATAATTTAAGGAACTAATTAAGTGATCCAAGTTTAATTTCAATTCAAGTTTCCATAGCAACTGATCGTTAAAATTTATTTTTTCTTTTAAATCTTAATTTTATGACCACTTGTATCACATATTCAAAAGATTTTATTCTTGATCGGATAGTTCTAAAAATCGCTTTTCTCCATAGCTTAGTCCTTTAAATTAGTTGATGCTGTAAATATTGCATCTATAAATAAATTAGCTTAGTCCTTTAAATTAGTTGATGCTGTAAATATTGCATCTATAAATAAATAAATGTATTTATCTGGTAATCCTAATGAATATTTAATAGATGTTTTCCTCTTACACACATTTAGTTCTTCTGAAAGTGTACGGAACAATGGTTCAGCCGTGGATGCCATAGAAATTGGTACGTCAGTAGAATTGGCCAGTGAAACCCAAGAACTTTCCTCATCCGGTAATCGAGTCAGCTCAAGCATCACTCCTCAAAACAATACCTCCCAACCATCATCTGCAAGCCATCAAGTTGAAAGGTAAGGAAATATCACTTGCCAGTATTTTAGGCATCTAAATGTCACAAATACATTAGCATTAAAGATTAATCATGTCTCATAATCTAATGTTGCTGTTTCGTTTCTTGAATTTTGTTTTTTTGTTGCTGTTTTTTGTTAAGTTGGGGGGTGGGGGGATCGTTTCAAGCTCACAGAATTTTTTTTATTTTTTAAAGTAGAACCATCTGTTTGCAATTATGATTATGTTTTGTTTACCGTGGATGAAATTGAATGTGTGATGGAGCCCACATCATAATATAGAGCAGAAAGCAGGAAGGCATTCACTTCCCAATTATCATTGTTTGTGAAATGTTAAAATCTGATGAATGGATCTCGGGTTTGTCCATTAACTTTATAAAACAGGAAGAGTGGAAAGGAAGATGCTAAAGATGAGGACCTTGGATCAAATTTCAAGTGAGTAGATGGCAATTGTACTGGTTCAGCCTTCTCTAACAAGCCTACAAGAGTAGCTCAATGTAATATTATGTCTTTTGTCTCTCCTAACAAAGGTGCACAATACTTTTACCAAGCTCTTGGAAGATAGATCTTTCTAGCTAGCTAACTCAATGGTACATACGTCTTGTAAAGAAGCCAATAGATTCGCGTTGCTTTCTGGAACAATATACCTGCCTGCTTTAAAAACTCTGCAATACTTAAAATCATCATCACTGCTCCTGTTTGTAAAAGTTTAAAGCTTATAAATAGGGTTGAATCTTAAATGTTTACCATGTAGAAGTAATCTCCTGTGGTATCTCATAATATAACTTTCATTTCCAAATTCTCTTCAATATAACTTCAATCATCAACATGGAAAATAGTTCAAGACATCTATTCACCAAATGCGAATGACAGTTTCATGCCATGTTTTTATTTCAATCTTCTATCTTTTTAAGATGTTACATGGTTTTTGTAAAAAGAATGTAAATGAAACAATTGTTTTCTTCATATGGGAGTCTTTTAATCTGTATTACTATTTATTGTTGTGTTAACACTTTTATAATGAATTTTTTGTAAGAGTAAAGATTTTAAATTTAACTTATTGTTTTACCGATGACCAATTAATTTTCTTTACTTTATTGACCATTGACTGCATCCAATGTAAATGTTTATATTTTAACTACAAATCATTGATAAGCTACAATAGATTGCACCTTATCAGGCATATCCTTTACTTTCAGATTGAAGGTTCAAAAAGATTGTGCACCTATTTTAGGGTTGTTTTGTTGTTAGCTGTTTTAAGATATTTTTAACTTTATGCTGTCAAAAGGATCTTGTCAAGATTTCCTTTGAATTTGAGGCTTGTGTCCATGATGTCGTCTTTGTCATCTTTTACTCTGGTACAAATCATAACGTTTGTAATTTGAAATTCTTTTTTTTTTTTTTTTCGTTTTCCTATTTACTTGATATTGTACCAGTTGAATTTTGTTTTGGTGGCATCAAACTACACAACAATTTTTAAAATTGTAAATAGAATTTTCAATGTGTTTTATTTTTCATGTTGTATTGTGTGGGACTAGAAAAATGTGTATAAAGATATTGACATTAAATTGAAATCAGTATTGCTGTCGCTCATTGTTAAGACAACTTTTTTATGTAGGTTTTTTCCCTTCATTTTTGTCAATGTCATATTGATTGATTTTGTGCCAGTTGAATTTTTGAAACGGAAATAGATTAAATTGAACCATGCTATTGTTCTAGAATATCAGATTTTCAGTCCTGTCAAACATATTTCACAATAGACAAGTTAATCAGCAATAAGGCGCTTGCCCCTTCCTTTTGGGTGGTTTTTTTACCATCATAATTATCGCTGCTTTAAGTTTCTGTCATTAAGTATGCAGTATTTTTGTTTTTATCCTCAACATTATTTAATGATTTAATTTATTTAAAACAAGTTTCTCCCAAATATTTATATTGAATTTGTCTATACAAATAAGTGATGTGTTTTGCAAAGTGGCCAACCAGGATAATGAAATCATACTTGGTATGATTTGACCAATCTCAAAAACGCAATTTAAAATCTGAGGAATTATTTTATCCTTTATAAATTTTTTTCTCGCTTTTGAACACCTCCTCTTCATTAGCTATGCTTGAAACAATTGAGACAAAGGCAGGACATTTACATTTATAAGTGAAGTGAATTTTTATTTTGGGAAATTAAACTTTTCATTAGGGCGTGCATGGGATTATTTTATATGATCCCTGAAATGTTGGCTGCTTTGGTTATGATAAAGTGTTCAATAGAAAATTTGTCTTGGTTACATTTGAAAGGTTTAGTTTTGATGCTCTCGCTGTCATGTCTATTCTTCCTGTTGTACTGTGAGATTTTTATAATTTAGTGTAGATTATGACCTGAACCCATCAAGCTCTTTCATTCTGTGTCTGTCAATTTTCAACTGTATTTCTTTTATTTGTTAGGAATTGGTTCTATAGTCAAATTCATGATGCTTTTATAGTTTAATGCAAAAAGACAAACGCTCTTAACTATAGTTCAGCAGATGTCATATTATGCACTTATTGTAAAATACAATTGACCTTATATCATATACATTGAATCATTGTTCAATTTATTAGACTCTCACATACAATGTATCTGCAGCAGTTGAGCCTGGAAGTATCAAACTTCAGCTTCCTTGAATTTTTTCTGTTTTAACTTTTCATGCTTGTAATCAAATTATCAGTCTTTTATGATGTGAAAATCTTTAGGCTTATCAGAGAGATTAATAATATTATATTTAAAAAAAGATGCAGTACATATCGTCACTGTCATTTTATAAATGTATAAGTGCAAAAAAAGCACTGCAAGATTGTGGAATAAATTGAATCCAGACTTTAGAAGTAGCAAAAGTGATGATACTCTTAAACATATGACGTACTTGGGTCTACATACAGTTAGTTAACTAACATCCTATTTTGAAAAAATATATAGTGAAAGGGAGATTATTGTGCTTCTTTGGCTCAATAAATGTATGGGTAATTTAGTTTCATTTAACAGAATCAAGGTGTTTTTCTGCTTAATTAACCAAAATAAGCATAAGATGTGCGGTATCTTAAATGTTGAGATGACTCAAGAAAATAATGCATTTCTATTGGCCAATTACATTTCTGTCAAAAAATGGGATGAGCCACTTTCAATAAAGTTTATTTGGTGCGACAAAACAAAAAAACCCAAAAAATTGTAGTTATACATTTATAGAAAGACAGTGGAGAAATTCATGATTTTGATTTCATTATGACAAATTATTTCTACTTGACAGCATTTTTTTTTTTTTTTTTTTTTCTACCAATAGGTGTATTTTATCACAAAATGTACTACATATTCTTTTCCTAAGTATAAAAACCTTCCTATTATTTGCCTTACAAATTTTATGTTTTATATTAACCTTTTTTTTTTCTTTACCTCTCAGGTTAGTAATAACACATTCTATGGGATATTTCATCCTAGTTTAAGGATATAGAACAGCACGTCTCAATATTTGCACTCAAACTTAGATTATGTAATATGCCCTAATCATATGTTTGATTGGTTATTTTTTGTTTTAGATTTTCTGCGAGTGTGTATGTGAGGAAAATAATTTCAACAGATCATGCTAATTTGTTTCAGTACTGAGTTAGATTTGACTAAAAGTTAACTGTAGAAAAATAAACTTAGATTAACATTTAAAAAAAAAACAAATTTGAAGATCAAAGTACTTGCTATTGCAAATAAATCAAAGCAATTTATAGGGAGAGAAGGAAAATATGCTCTGGATTATGCCTATACAATGGATTCTATAATAATCTTAATTTCTTGCAAGCAGTTTTATGGTATACAAGTACTTTTTTCACTACCAAGTGGTTTGGCAATCATATCTTTTTGTTTCTTTCTTTTAAAAATTTTTTTTTTATATAAATGGCAATTTAAAAAAAAATAATTCTTCTCTGATTTTAGGCCATGGCTTGAAAAAGAGATAGTTCTGACAAAGGAAAAGATCTTTATAATGGCCAGAGAAATGTTTTTAGCTATATGTATACGATTACAAGTTTGTGGTGTTTATTATTTCTAAAAACTTCAAGGGCATGAGTAAATCATGGTAGGAGTAGGATGGGGATAAAAGTAAGCTTTTGATAGCAACTATTTAAAGAGCAATTCTCATGAAAGTTAATTTAGGCACAAGTTGTTGTTAGATGTATTTTACTTGTATTATTTTATTCTGAACAATTTAAAATGACAATTGTATTAAAGCTTATCTCTCATCTTATGTGTATTTCATCTCAAAGATTTAATTTAATATAAAGCATACGAGGCCACAGAGCAAGCTACTGTCATTCTGCATCAAACTTTCAATTTGAAATCATTGGATTTTATTGTTTCTTTTTCCTGTAAATTATTGTTTCTTAATGTGAAGGAATCAAAAACCATGATTCAAGTATCAGTTTTATTTCAATCTTTTCATGAACAATTCCACTTTATAACTTCACGCTGATTTGCCCAGCAATGTCTCAATTCTTGCAGTAGATCTCATCAAATGTATAGGGCAACATTAGAAATCTCCAGCATGGCATGGCATTTAAAAAACCCTGAGATAACCTTTTATGTTAATCAACCAAATCATATTTGCATTGATATTGAAGGAGGCAGGAGGGAATAAGCGTGTAGTTTGGCAGGGTTCTATGCATTGAAAAGGTTGCTTTCATGTTTTTAACTTTCATTTCAGTTTCCTAACTGCTTCTGGCCTTATGAAACGAAACCCGGCCGCCGTGTCCTGTCCCAGCACCATACCTGAAACATCTCCTTCATCTCCTCCTCCCGCTGCTGTGCCCCCCAGTTCTTTGTCATCAGCACAGGAATCTATCCTTGGAGATGGGGATTCCCCAGCCGAGGACAAAGAAGAAACAACAGCAAGCCAAAAATTGGAGCAAGCAAGGTAAGCTTTAAATTATACTTATAAAAAAATGTTAAAATGTTTTTTTATTGATTGTTTAATATGCTGATATATCTGGAGGTGCCTATTGTGGAATCATCCCGCATGTTCCCACCACTGTGTTTATTGTACATGTTTTGCTTTATTCCCCCACCCCCCTCCCTCTCTTGAAGCGTTTTCTGGCTCTGTCAGTGATCACGGGCGGAAAGTTATGGTAATCAGATGTTCCTTAACTGAGCTGTTTCTGGTCAGTCAAAATCAAAACATTACAACACTTGAGGCGAGGCTTTGTATGACTTCTACCTGCAGTTTTCAGAATCAGCTCTAGTTCTATCCTTTCAATCAACATGTCGGTCATTTACTTTTTCTTGGACCTATCAAACTTCACTCCATTCATCCAACACCTTCACTTCTTTGGACTTATTATTATTTTAGACTTTGATTATTCAGAGTCGACTCTGTATAACCACATGGGTTGGTTTAGGTGTGAATGTTAGATATGAAAACTGTAAATATTATCTGTACAGTGGTTGGAATGTGAGGAAAATAATACACAAGTAAAGAGTGCAATGCAGTAACATGAGTTAGAAATAAGTTATGGACAATTAGATCTAGATCTATCTGATAGATGAAGTTCAATCTTCTTCATGGCAGCAAAAAAAACCCATAGAAGAACTGGTGATTTATAAAATAAAAGGCTTTTAAATGTAACATTTATCATCCGAAAAGAGCTGAAAAAATGGATATGCAATAATGGCATGGATAAAAGTGAGTTAATTCTTCTTTCGCCTTTTCAGTCCTATGATTCCTCTTTGGTGTTAGTTGGGGTAGGCACCTCTGCATACTGGCTGTTCTGCATTTCTACAATATCCTGATTTTTATTGTTATTATCGAGAGATACCTCTAGTCATGTGACTGAAATATTTTGAAAAAGATTGCTGAGCTTGTGGTTTGCATGATAGAGCTCAAAGTCATTATTGCCACTCAATAAATGTGAATGATACATGTTTTATTATGTTGACAATTTCTTTGCAGCTGTCTTAACAGTTTTCATTCACTACAATTATTCACTTCCTCAGAGCTCAAGCCAAGGAAGCCCAGGAGCTTTTTGATGCTGCTACAACCACCACCCCAGTTTTAGGCAATGGACCTGTCTGATGATGTCTCATTAGGCCTGTTAGATAATAATATTGTTGTTGTTATTGTTGTAACTGTTGACTCAAGCCAGTATAGACTTGGTTTACTGTAGTCCCCTGGGATGGACAGAAGAGAGGAGAGAGGGGAAGAACATTGTTGTCTTAAAAGTAGGCAACTCAATGGTATAAGAACTCACGTCAGTCGAGTCTCATGGCTTTCATCTGTTCAGAAGTTTTGAGTCTTTTAAAAACACAAACTACTGAAGTTTTGTATGAGTTACGAGTTTGAAGAACTAAGGAATTAGCAACCTTTTAGTTCTTGAGCAGGATGAATTACCAGTATGAGAATTGATTTTAAAGACACCTAGTACACAGTTGTTAAATCATGGTTTTCACAACTGCAGGTTGCCTTTCAGTTGACATATGAAGGTCTTGGTTTATTATTGCCAGTAATCAAAATATATAGTGGTTAGGGTTTGTTTTTTGTTTTTTTTGTTTTTTAAATAAGTAATTTTTAACTTTTTAATTCAATGATCAGGTGAATAGAAACGGGGTTCTAGATTTAACCATTATGTAAAGATATCTTCAGCAAAAGACTGGCGGAAAAATGTGTTCCCCTCTTTAAGCAAGCAATAAATTAACTTTGGCTGACAGTGCTGTAAACAGTTTTGAGTGTTGTCATAATATGTTATTGATTTGTCTTTAGAGCTATATATACATACTCATGGACTGTGATTGGTTACTGGTTGATGGGTGGTTGGTTGGTTGGTTGGTTGGTAGGGTGGAGATGAGATGAAAAGGCAGCGGCACAATGGCAGGGGGAGTATTGACTGAGAGGGGATGTTTGTTTTGAACATTAAGTTGATTAGCAGAAATTTTAACTTTATTTGTACATTGAATTTACTTATCATTGGTGTGAGGTGCAGGACTCATGGTTCTGATGAGTTGTTTTTTGTTTTTAGTTTCATCTTCATTTCCTTTTATGAAAATATGTCATTGCATGGAGGGCCATTTCTTGTAGGAATCATGAAAAATATGTCTTCTAACTTATTTGACTGACTTATTGGTGATCATTTAGTGAGCTCAGGACACTGTGCATCACCCTTTTTGGGTCTTCTTATCACTTGCATGTAACATAATGGATTATTTAATCATTTCGATTTCATGAGTAGATTTTGAATTTTTTCTCTACGTAATGAGGAAGTCATCTATCATGATATGTTAAGATTTTGTTTTGGCTTATTTTAACCTTACATACAGGCTTAGGTATTAACTACTACTATTATTACTACTAAAATAAAATGAATAAATGGAAGGCATGTCCAATCCTTGTATCAATTCATTGAACAAACTTAGCCTATATGCTATAAGATTTGATGGTCCAATGGTAGAAAGAAAAAAACAAACCTAAATTAAAAAAACAAAAAACAACCTAGGAACAGGGTAACAGGCTCACATTGCAGGTGATTGTTAGCAGAACATTAATTCGTGTTACCAAAGTCAAGCAAGTGAGACCTGTTAAACCTACCCTAATATATTAGACTTACAACTGAAGTAGGGGGACGATGGTTTGTTAGTAGGAATATTCACTTGTACATATAGCCAGATTAGGGGTGTTAGGCAGTTGAAGTTAACGGTATAGAGCCAATTTTGCTCTTTGTATCTTTATTAAAAACAGTAGTTACAGTTTGGTCAAAAGCCGCACCTTTATTTGCTGTAATGTTTGGACAAGTGGTGTAGCATGTATATTGATAATAATGTCTTGACACAATTTTTCTACAATGATTGTGATCTAATTAACGAAAAATATGCAATCGTGCAAAGTATTTTTAATAAGCTATGGACACAGTTTAAGGAGAGAACGGACAAGTGTTTGCTGGTCACAAAGGGTGTCTAATGGGCTTTGGTTTGCTCCTCCATTGATGAGCAAGTCAAGAAGTCCATCATATTTAGCAAGAGTTCGATGAGAAACTTGTATGTTGAACAAATATTATATTTTATCAAACAGTGCTAGAAGCGCATATACACAGAATTGGAGCTGAGTAGAGCCACTGCCATATGTGTTGTTTGGATTATAATGCTTTGCTTTATTTCCATTTCATTAAGTTTTATCAATTTGCTCATTTTCTTCCTTCAATATATGCCTACTCCACCGCCCAACAGGAGTAAGGCCTTGTTCTTCTTCTACATGAATTCCTGTATAAGATTTCCAAGTTTTTATTGTTAAATCTCATGATGGTTGTTTTCATTAGTTTCAAACAAAGAAAATCTCCTTGAGGATAAAGATCTAAATTGCCACACATTTGATTCCTGTGTTGTCATCGTTGGTGTAGTTTTTCCATTATTTTATCAAGAAGTGTTATCTTTTGAAAACATAAATATAGCTATTAAATGCAATATATTTTTAAAAAGTCTAAATTAATAAACAGAATTAATGTACTAATCTCCTTTTGAATTAAATTAGAAATATTGATAAATTCAGCTGTTTGGGGATATATACTTTTTTCCTTTTCCCTTTTCGAGTATTCGTTTTGCTTGCTTCATTTTCTTTCATGCCACTTCCAAACACACACACACACACACACCTCCCTCTCCTCTTAACTTTGCTTGACATAATGGATATCTTATTTGATGAAGAGAACCATATCTCCATTTTAACGGCTTTTCAATTTACAATAAAATTGTCTTCCCATTTGATCTCATGTAATAGCACCTCTACCCATGGATCTCCTTCGAAAGGATGTGTTCATGATTTTATACAGATGATGAAGACTTGTTGAAAATGTTAGTGCTTATCATACACTGGTACGGGTTTTGAGCCTTAAAACTTTATAAACATCACGAAAGTTTCATCTTGATGTCTTGTAAAATGTAAACCACTTTTCGTTTTGGTGATGTACAATTTACATTGCTTAGAACTTTGGTTCTATCTTTCTCTTTTCCTTCTTTAATTATAGTTTATGTTTTTTGTTTATAATTTGGCACTTCCCATAGTTTATTAGACTCATGATATTGATATCTTTTTCAATTTTTTGTTTTATGGTTGCTGCTCTTTTGGTAGAGTTAAAACTTGTAGAATTCTCATAAACATTTGAGACCCCAAAATTGAAAATATTGAATTTAATACATATGCTTTCTTGCCTTGGGGAAGCATTATGCAGTAAAGGATGGATAAAGCCGATGGTAAACATCTGATCCTTGAATTTTGAACCTATTTCATTATCTTCAGAATAGTTGGTGAATGCATGTGCTTCTGTATTAATTAATGGGTGTGATCTTAGGAAATGTAATCTCTTTCAACAAAATCTTTTGCTTTGACGGCATATTCCTGCTTTACATATAAACTTGATCTCTGTCCTCCATCTTTTAAATTTTGTTAAACGTTCCTTGCTTATTTGATTTATCTTTAATTTTCTATTTCTTTCACTCTCTCTCTCTCTCTCTCTCTATATATATATATATATATATATATATATTTATTTTTTTTTTATTTTTTTTTTTTCCCCCACATTCTTCTTCCTGCCCAAAAAAAAGAGTCCTCCCCATTTTGAAAAGATTGATTTAATGATGTGAAATGTTGGTCCCTTGTTTCTACATTGCACTTGAATACTCACCTATCAAATTGTGTTGTAGTTGAGATAGATACGATCTGGTGAGTGTACCGTACTGCACTTTGAACATTGAAAATATGTTGGATTTTTTTTTTACCCACTGAAAACACAAAATGCTCATGGTTATCATCAAGCCTTCCTTGATGTAAAGTAATCACAATTTAATGTTTAAATCAATGAAGATACTGTTTGTCATCAATTTAACCTCAGTTTTCATCCCTGAAAAGAAGATATTTTCTTGCAACTGTAATTTGTTTCGTTTTTTGTCAGGTTAAAAAATATATATAAAAATTCTTGTATTTTTTGTCAACTTATCTTTGATTCACCTTAAAAATTCTTTTTTTACTTTTAGTTGTTTTTCATCTTTGAGGCACCTTAAAATTATTTTTTTTTAATTTTAGTTGTAAAACTGTATGTGAAATTAGAAACAAAGAACCCAACTTTGTATTCATTGATAATATCATTTTTGGAGGAAGGAAGATACATTTGTTTTGTTTTAAAAGAAGACACATGAACATTCCTAGTGACGTTTTCTTCACTTTTGATAATTAATTGGTTTTATGTGACAAAGAAGGAATGGCTTGGAGAATGGAATGTCTTGTTTACATATTGCTTATTATTATATTATACTTGCATATTTTAAGAAGAGAGAGTATTTCAGCAGAAGATAAAAGTTTGGAATGGCAATATTTTTTATACAGTATGGGGCAAGTTGATGCAGTTACAAAGGGTCAAATTCATCTTTATTAATTGGTAATTTGGTGTAATATGTTGCAAAATCCTTTTATTCTGTTACTGAGTATAAAATTATCTTTATTTATGTCTCATTCACTTGTTTATGGCAGTGGCAGCTACCTTTCCTCTGCTCTGAGTATCTCCCTATGCTATTTCTAATATTTTTGTTTTCATATTCATGCAATGGCCACCAAGTAGCCAATTTGTTCAGCGTGTTTTACAAAATATGACCCAAAGGCGTTGATGCATCTACACAAATACATGCGCCATTGCTAAGTTGGATGAACACCTATAAACATATTGTTATTATACTTCCTCTAGTTTTACAAGAGGACATTGGGACCCTTTAACGATGAATAGGTTTGAAAGTTGTTCTATACAATTCATGGTGTGGAATCAGGAGTTGAAGCTGTGTTTTTATCCCTATGTTCTGCAATCTGTCTGCTAGACACCTTTATTGAAGATTTATCTCTTGATTTCCCGAAATCAAGCCAAATAAATCACCAGTATATGTACATACAACTAGAATCTAGACGGCTCTTATTGTTATTACTGAACTAGCGACATTGAGTGAATGAGTGTTGTGACAGAAATTGATAATATTATGTACTTGAATTGTCACAGATTCTTCCCACAATTCTATTTGTATGTACTAATTCTATGTAATATAATGTCCTTTTATGTATGAAAAGAAAATAGTAATAACCTTGTATTAATATTGTTAATAATGATATATGATTATAATTATTATTATTATTATAAACATAAGGATAAAGATAATGACATTAGACTGTTTGATGTGTTGCTAGAGATGACAGAAATACCGGTTGACAATCTGGGTACAGATTCAAAATAAATTTAATGTCATTCTCATCGATTGTTTACTCTTTTCTTCTTCACCCTTCTAAGATTTTTTCTGTTAGTTTGTGAAGGAATAACTCAGTAGCAATTGCAAGATGAATGAAAAATTGGAGGTAGGAAAATTTCCATGGCTGTGGTCAGGAAGATCCCAGACGTATGGTCATATTAAGTTCATTAATTTTTTTAGTCTGTGATTTTGACATTAATGAAAGCAAACGGATTTTAGTTCATATATTATGCCATTTCTTTTCAAAGTATGAATAAGTTAGGCAAAGTATATATGTTATTTGTAGGAAACGACCCGGGTGACAAAGAGTTGTGTACAGAACAATAATTTGTACAGAACAATAATTTGAACTTTGAAAAACCTCTAGTGAGAGACTGTTATGAAGAAAAGCTGATGAAAAGTGCTTGAGACAACTTCTTTTCACTTGATTCAAGCTCGCTGCATAGGAAAGTTTCAGTTTAACCAGGATTTCAGTACATGTACTGTATTCTCTCTATTAGACATGAAAATGGAGAGGGGGGCTTCTAATAGAGTATAAAAAATAACAATTCCGATTGAAAATTTTAGGTCTCTCCGCAGAACACTGTAGCCCCTATTGGAAGTAGATTCAATTAATAGGCCGTACGCAAATATATGGGACAGGAGAGAGAGATTATTAATGTATGAGAGAGAGAGAAACTCAGTGCATGCTTTATTTGTCATTGGGCTGGTAGGCCCTTCGATCACTTGTTTTACAAAGGGTGTTCAAAATCAATCAGCCTACCACAGCTGCCAACTTTCCGATCTCACCAAAAAAAAAAAAAACCCACAGGCCAAGTCCGCGAGAGACTTCCGATCGCTTGCAAACTGCTTGATCATGTTCGCCTCTGATCACGTTTACATAGAGAGAATTAAAAGCTTTATGATGTGCGTGTCCATATTTTACCCCGAGTGTCGTGATTCTCTCTTAGCTTACCCACTGCGCCTCCTTACAGCTGCTCTCCATTCAACCCTGTTCCAGTACATACAAATACAATTAACACTCTCACACATACACAGGCTTACACAGTGCTAGTGCTAGGTCTGCTGCGCACTACACACAGATTGGTACAATATTAGTAGTGGATTAGGCCTACGGTTGACAACTGAATAAGAGAAGTAGTAGGCCTACATCAATATAAATATGATAATATTAACAGCTTTAAATATTTATTTTCTGCCAAGCTGCTGTCCTGTAGACAACATTAGGCCTAATAATATAGTGCTGGTGTGTGTGTGAGGAATACGGTATATCCAATTTCAGTATAACCAGGTTCAATTGTAATAGTTCTTACCAAGTCTACCATTACCATAATTAAATAAATAGATTGCATTCCACTATAGCAGCAACATTCCACTTTTGACCACAAATACAAGAATGACTAAAATCAAATGAGAACAATCTTTTTCAGGCAAATAGTTTATTCATTCTAACATTTTGAATGAATATATCAAAAGCATAAAGTAATTTCATGTCCTCACAAAACGTATGTGATAAAATTGACTGTCATAGTGTGTCATGAAATTCCAAAATGGTTTCATTGAAAAATATTACATAAATGAAATGTCCATTAATTATGATTTACCCATTTCCACTACTTTGGCGAATTTCAGGGTTTTCCAATACTACCTTCTATTCTAAACAGCCAAGTTGTTTTTTTTACCTCTGTACGTCTTTATATATATATATATATATATATAGACATGGGACCTCCTAGATTATGGTCCATTTCCAATTGGACTCGGCACTAATTATTCATTATTATATCCTAGCAAGTTAAGGACAGGAAGCAGAAGGAAACCAGAAAAAGTGGATTTCAAATTCAAACTTGTGCAGGGACATTAGGCTTGGTAGGCATATGCCTTACCTACTGAGCTATTTCTGCCCCTGTAAGCAAAAACGACGAATGGTCAAGCTCAGCGCAAGGGGGAAATTTTTCAGGAATGCATTCAACATTTAGAACTAAAATGTATTCCTCATTGCGAATTGTTGTGTTTAAGTTTCTTTCTAAAATTTGCAAGTTTCATTTTGGTTTTAAAACAGTTATTTAACATTCGTCGTTCTTCCTTACACCACAACGTCACCGTCACTCGTCCACTGTATAATCAAGTAATTTTGTTTTTGTTTATTTTTTCATTTATATAATTTTTTATTTATTTATTTGTGTGTTGTATTGAAATTTTTGACCGGACAGTAACATACCGGGTAAATGAATTTAGATTTCGATTGTGTGATTTATTTTTTATTCTATTAATCAAAATCAATTTTGAGTCATAGTATTTTCCCTCTGCGTTATGTACTGATTGGAACCAATCAGTTTCAAAGTTAATACTATGAAGTAACTCTTTGATCTTACCACCACGCTCAATTCTAATTTTGTCATTTTCTTGTTTTGGGTTTCATGTCTAGACAATGTCTCACTTTTTTTCTTCTTCTTTTTCTATAATCTTTTCCGTGTTATCTCTTTTGACATTCCAATCATCAATTCTTTGTAATAACCATCTTTGATTTTTAATTATTAAAGTCCCTGTGAGGATAATCATTGCCTATACACCCTACTTGATTTTTAAACTTTCTTTCCATTTGTTCTGATAAGTTCATAAATATTGGCTAAGGATTCTTTTGATCTCAAGCTGACCATCGCAATCGTGAGTTAACCCTACGCCATTCTCATATACGGAAGAACGACGAAGTGACCACGGGCCAATCAGTTGTGCAATGAATATGGTGGAAAAATTATTTTTTTATACCATTAGTCGTTTTTGCTTACAGGGGCAGATCTGCTCTCCTCTCTCTCTCCTTCTCCTCCTTCTTCTCTCTGACTTGTAATAATTGCAGTGAAATATGACTTATCTAAAATATCAATGACATTATCAAGCATAATTTTGCACCACAATAAAAGAGACCTATGGAGTGAGCGTAATAATATAATTAATGCAGCCCAGATCATCCACCAAAGTTAGACCCCAAATCTTAACAAATTTTGAAATATATTGGGCCCTGCATACTAACAAATGGAAGCTGCTCTGTGATTTTTATTAATTAAAACAAATTGAAGATGGAATCTCATTGGTTTCAGAGGAGAAATGTCAATGTTTAATTTCAGTTTGACTGAGTAACTGAATTCCCATAAGGAGTAGGCTACATAAGCATTATGGTTTTAATGATGTATGTAAATTTGGTAATGAAAGTCAAAAAATGCTTATATAAATTTATTTATTGGAAATCTACAATTATTGTGATAAGTCAGACCTTTCAACCATTAATCATTAATGAGTCAAGTTAATTTAACTAGAGACAATCAATGATTTTAAAAATTGTACTAGATACTCAATCTTGTTACTTGTTCTGCAACCCTTGCTGAGAGTAGGCCTACACACCAAGATGGCATCAACTCAACATGCAGCACATTCCTTTTCTCAGTGTTAACCTGTGACAAACAATATGTGGATTAGGGTATAAACAAAGATAGAGGATGCATGTGAACTCATCTTGTACTAATATTAAAATCTTTGGACACACCTCTATCTTGTTCCTTGCTCAATCACAGCATTCTCTATCAAATGACTTCTAACTTAACATTGGTAACACTATAGAGTAGATGGTTTCACTGTCAGTACCACAAAGTAAGTGGCTACTCTGTATATCCAAAGAGTTAACAGGCAAGGATTTATTTGGAAGGAGGGATGCAATGTCCAACTTGTGTCGAGATGTCTCAAGAGTCAGCCATGGACTGCTAATTTCACTTTTTACACTTTGGGTATTTTGACCTGGAAATTTAAAGTAGAATACTAGAATGTGCTTTTAACTTATTTTAATTGATAATAAATGATAACATGAATGATAATTTAATAATTTTACAATACCTAAAAAATAAAATATTTACAGTGAGTGACTTGAGTGCAAAGCAAAAATTTAAGAGTATCTCAAAATTTTACAATCCAAATTACTTCTTCCAAATACTTTTTTATTTTACCACTGAGGACGCTCTTAAAGATAACAGATATTAACATTATCCACATCACTCTTTTCTTAACAGTTCATTATGGAAATGGAGAATTCTGTGTAAATATTACCATAATCATCAATGGAATCACAAACTGACATAACCTGCATTAAACTACTTTTGCAGGGAGACCAGGATTTTTTGGTGTTGCCACGTTGGCTCCGTAGACAAGGATTTTTGGTGGTGCTGGTTGAAGTAGGCCTACGTCAGGTATAAACTTAATCAAATTGAACTGAGCTTAGCCGTGCAACGTGAACTCAATTGGTTAAGTAGGCTACTAAAATGACAAACGCATTCTCAAAAGAAATACATAAGATTTTTAAAAAAAGAAACAACCAGGTTTTCGTTGTCTCAGTTAATAAAATCAATGTCTGTTATTTTTGTCTTAATGCAATTCATCAACATCTTTAGCACTCCATTTTCATTTATCTTATTTAAAGGAATAAACACCTTGACACGTCATACATGTATTAATCATAATTTTACATTCAGGCTCAAAATGGTCAAATATTCCCCTAAGCTGAACGTGAAATCCGAAGAGTTCTAGGCACTTAGTAGTAGGCCTACATATATCATCACTATTACTATTATCACCACAGTGAAAAATATGACATGATAGATCTATCAACATTGTATAAAGTAGGCTGCCTAATTACTAGATCGAGATTCTAGTTGTACAATGTAATTTAGATCTGGCTTTTGTAACCAGTCTCTTCCATCTCTCTTCATTTTTTATGGAAATCTATCCCTACTCATAGGTTTATCTCTCACTAGATCTGGTCGCTACCCATCCAACCCTCAAATCTCTCTCTCTCTCTCTCAGTCCTCTAAATCGGCCTCTCTTTCTCGCACCCTTGCTTCGTCTCCTCTCCCTCCTTTATTCTCACACACACACGTTTTGTTCACAATTCACCCTCCTCCTTCCTCTTTCTTTTACCCCCACCTCTCTCTCTCTCATCCCATGTTTCAATCTATTTCATTCTTCCCTCTCTCTCCTATAACAACACAATTCTCTCTCTCTCTCTTTGACTGTATACTTAACATTAACTGTCACATGTAGGCCTATATAATATATTTCTACCCCTACTTCTGTTACTAGATCTAGATCTATGATACTAGTTTTTTTAAGAAATAATAATAATAATGTAGTTCTTCACTCGATCTTCTTACTTTCGTACATGAACACATGTAGCCTTCATAACAATCATATTCAACCATACGATAAGTGCAGATCAGAAGAAAGTCTGGAAAAGTACAGCTGCAAAACGATATACATGTACTTGTAACATGTGACTTCGAATCGGAAGATAGGAATAGGACAGAAAACCAGTTTTGAGGATGGATGGATACTAAACACTAAGAAACAGACTGTTGCTTCAACTTCTATTACGCGAATTTGCTTCAAATTTTGCAAACACCTACTATGCGGCGCGAAATGGGAAGAGAAAGAAAAGGTGATTTTGTAATTTTTCTCTTTCAAATTTTTTCGATATCTACATCATCATGATAAAATCCTTTTCATTAGATATCGATATGGTTTTTTAGCAGGTTATAAAATGTAATGAAAGTAATATCCAGACATAACCATCTCAAAATGAGCAACATGTGGGTTACCTTAGTTTGTGATTCCAGTGATGTAACATACTCTTCAAACACTGGTGTTCAGTGTATCAGCATTAGCAGAAAACATACAATAAAAAACCTATACCATGATTTGGTTTCTTCTGTTCTAAACAATTTGACATTTTATCCTCAGTAAGTCATTTTAAGGGATGGAATAATAAAACAATGTATTAAATAATGACCAAGAAATGACTAGCACTTACCCGTGTATGTTGGAACAATATCAGAGTTAAACGAGGAGCCATCCCAGTGCCAAAGGGAACCATCATCAGAACATGTAAATAGGTGTAATGGGTTCTGGGGATGAAACTTCACTTCCCATACTATTGAGAAAAAATATCAAATAAATTGTTCATAAGAAAAATATCTGTATCATGTATTTATTCACCATTGCTTTACTATGAATCTTTTCAAATGATTGATCTAAATAAAAATAATCAGTAAAAATCAAGTTATGTCAAAATACCATTATTGAGTGAATAAAAAAAAATAGAAATAAGTATAATATACATCTCTATGTAACTAAACAATATCTAGCTCTCTGGATCCTGCATCCTGAAAGGAGAAAGTTTAAATTGGGCAATCTAGAAAAGAAGATCTGCAAATCTGCTCTTGAACAAGCAGGAGATTTTATAATCTTATTAATTAGTGAAGTTGATATGATAATTATAACAATAATAAGAAGAAGAAGAAGAAGAAGAAGAAGAAGAAGAAGAAGAAGAAGAAGAAGAAGAAGAAGAAGAAGAAGAA
>JASKDV010199812.1:0-10979 GCA_032466395.1 Aegires albopunctatus
CTCTCTCTCTCTCTCTCTCTCTCTCTCTCTCTCTCTCTCTCTCTCTCTCTCTCTCTCTCTCTCTCTCTCTCGCTTAAATTCGTTCTGGTGTTTATAACTAACAATGGGGTCAGTTATCTAAGATGAAAGAGTGTGAAGACAGATTTAATAATTTCAGTGCGATGTTAAAAAAAAGATGAGCTCATCCATTGTCTTGGAGTCATTCTTTTATTCTGCCTTAAAACGTATGTACTATTCAACAAAAGAAACTCATTTTTGTACTTTGAGTCCTTCTCAACGACCAATCCATTTACTATCCGTGTTATGAGTGATTTTGTTAGTGTGAGTAAATTGCCCTCGTGCGATTGTAAAGGAAGTGTGGATTTCGTGACCTCTAAAGTTATCATTATGAGCATTTTAAACATACACTCAATATTTGATGTTTTGATTCATAGCTTGAAAACTATCCAAGCAAGGTGCTCCAATATTTGCATATCCATAACCAGCAACCACGTGTGTTAAATGCGTATCATTTTGTTGGATTGCTTTATTAAACATTTCTCGTTTAACGTCCGAAAAGAAAGCATTCACTAAGGGGCGCTTGTAAGTGGCCAGAATATCAGCAGCCATTTACAGCCTATTTCGGAGTATCCCAGTCAAGCATAATCAGGCTGTGGAATAGATTTCAAGAATCCAATTCGACGTTAGAAGCCTTAGAATGGACGGCCATATGAGACAACTCTCGCACAGGATCGAATTATTTGGCTGATTCAATCGGCTTCCGCCACGGATCAATTGCTTAGTTTGAGTGATCATACCGTGAGGAGGCGTTTGGACGAGACAAGCCTTGGAGTATGGCGAATAACGCAACAGACTACAGTGGTTCATCGTCGAAATGACTTCAATGAGTAAGAGAATACGGTGGTTGAAGTGTTCAACATTGGAAAACCGTCGTCATTAATGATATATCTCGTTATTTGCGCCAATGTCATCGAATATTCTTTCATCGAAATGAGAGGTATGCTGACGTATAAGCTGGGGCTCCTATTCACGGAGGATGGAGTCTAAATGGTGTGGTTAGCTATTTCGCTTGTAATCCAAAACATTATCACACCTCAAATCATGTCCATGGCACTATAAAATAGCTCAATTATTCAGTAAGACAATGACAGGCCCCCATGCTACTCGCCTTCCAATGGAATATTGAAATCAACAGAATGTCAATGTGTTGTTTCGGCCATTAAATTCACCGGATAGAACACCTTTGGATTGAATTAGAGAGACGCGACCGAAAGTGACTTGTCGTCCCTGTAATCCTGAATCGACTTTCTCATGACTTGAGAGAAGAGTGGAGACCATTCATACCAGTTGCTTAAGTACAAGGTATTATTGCTTCAATCCCCCGGAGGAATCCGAAAGTTTTGCATACACCATACTGAATTCAGGGTAGATACTCGATGAGAATGATTCAATGCATTGATGTTTTTTCATTCCACAAATTTTCTTTCCGTCTTTTATATTAGTTTGAAAAATGTAGCATATTGAAAATTGGTGTATATGACCATACATTTTATGTTATACTTTCTTTTGTTGAATTGTACACATGGGAGTAGAGATCTACCTGTGCTGTAAAAGGTCCTTTCTAAACTTCGACAGAACAGGACCAACAACCACGACCACTCCCCTCGGCTAACCTTTTTATATAAAAAAAAAAGCTTGAATCGGATCGAATTACGAGTAAATAATCAGTTTTTTTCTTTTCCCAGGCTCAAAAAGCAGACAGTCGAATTGACCATTTTTGTTCAGATTAAATTTAGCTCACAAGCAAGATTTCCTGTAAGTGCACAAATCCAGAGAGGAAAAGAGAGAGATGGAAGGTGTGTGTGTGACAGAAAGAAAGAAGAGAGAGTGAGAGAGAGAGAGAGGGAGAGAGAGAGAGAGAGGGACAGAGAGAGAGAGAGAGAGAGAGGGACAGAGAGAGAGAGAGAGAGAGAGAGAGAGAGAGGGGGGGGGGAGAGAAGACATTTAAGTATCATATAAGAAAACAAAATCGAAGAAATAAAAATAACAAAATCAATGATTAATTGATTGATTAAAGCTAGAAGTCATGTAAATGTGTTACGTGTTTCGTGTTTTGGGGATGGGTATATTAAGTTGTTTCCGCTACGGATTTCTTTATCGGTGGAATGTTTCCTCACTTTCTTTTAGATTTTTTACTTTAAAAATATTCAGTTTGTGCATGTGTTTTGCCTGTTTTCTTGCATTACACCACTTTTTTTATCAACGTTTGGACACCCAAGCCATACTTTGAATGGTTTATTGCCTGACCTGGATCTTTAGAAAATCCCCAATCTCATTAAGTGGTAATCCTAGACTATAACAAATGGCTTATCCGTTCTTTATTATGTCACTTTAAAAGTAAATAACGCAAAAAGATGTAAAGGGGACATCCCTTCATTAATTATATCGGAGGTCTTACTTTATAGCAAAAAGAGATAGCAGATTTGTAAATATATATTCTATAAGTTGTCATGAAAGCTGATGTTGTACAATAGGCTTAATAGTCATAATTGCTAAACTTAAGTCATGTTCATCAGGATAGTCTTTTCTGGTAATTAATATTGTCAACGACATTTTACATATTTGACAGAATATTTTAGATAAAGTATTAATGCTATTATGTAGAGATGATTTTGACAGGTACAAAAGAAAAGCGAGATGAACTGCTTAAATATTGATTTGAGAGAAAGACGGATTCAAAAATGAAAAAGCATATAAAATCTGGAGAAAAAAAAATGTTACGCATCTACTTCCATTAATGCTACCCCACGCTACACGTGTATCTCCTTGTGATGGACTATATATAGTCTGACAATTATTATTATTATTATTAAACGTCGAACTAAGACATTCTCATTTTTAAATCATTCGCAATATTTTCATCTCATAAATTTCACCTGTGATCCTGAAGAGGTTCGGCGTCTGTTGCTGAACCGGAAGTATCCTTTGAGCCTGTCCTTTGTAGCATCTGACATGCGCCATGAGGCAAACAGGACTGGAGTAATGCAAGTAGACAAGAACCCAAACCAGGCAAATAGAATGTAGGTAATGTCGTAATGCCCCATGTTGTTCGCATTTTCATGAACGAAATAATTGACGAGGATGAGTAGCTGAAGCGGACACCAGCACATGGCGAATAGCGTGGTCATTGTAATGAGATAGTTCTGGGTACGTTTTTCTTTTGCAAGGTCAAGCTCATCATCACTGTCCTGCGTTGATCGGTCAATGTACGGTTTATTGTTGGGACCTGCTGTTGAAGACGCTTCAGAGCAGGTACCGTCTTTTAGTAGTAAATTCGTCGCCTGATAATTTTGACCGTGATGATAGTGGTGGTGATGGTGATGATGATGACGATCCGAAAAGTCGGATCTTGGTGGAGACAAAGTGTCATTCCCTGAGGCAGCAGCGCATCCCCCTGGAGAAGGTGAGAGACTGTGTCGACAGTGATAGGAGGAGGACGACTGGTTTTGGCCACAGCCGCCACTATTGCTGCTACTGCTCTGTCCATGGCTCTGGGGAGAAGGAGACCAGCTTAGGGTGCTCGTGCTTCTCGTGGTGCTGACGTCATGTTCTGTATCATTGGTCAAGGTCGATTGGGCATACCGAATTGAGATAGAAGCCGATTCTCGTGATTTAATTTCAGCAGAGATTCGAACGTAAAGAAGGGCAATGACTGCTAGCGGCATGGCATAAAGAGTTACAAACATTGCCCGGATGTACTCCTCAATCCGTCTCTCGATGGTCAAGTAACATATTCCTACCCCTTCAAAACGGTCGCCTGTGGAAAGTACAATAAAGCATTTCAACTTTATTATCAATAATGATAAGCAAGATTATTGGGAACATACATATCAATGCTTGTAATGTAAGCAACGGGTTGTTATACGTTCATATACGGATATCAACAATAATGAATAATTTGAAAAATAAACATTTAAAAAAATGGAAAATAAATTGAAATAAAAATCCCCTTTATGATCCCTAGCAGACATGTTTTATCTTCTTCAATTATAGACTGCAATAACCCAGGCCTAAGCCACTATGCAGCGCCGCATGTAGAAATGGATGGGTAAAAATTATTTCTGGTGTTTAAATTAATCAACCATCTTCTTTGAAGATAAAACTTAGAGAAGAAGCAAATCCGATTGCACGTAATAAATAGTACGTGGGTTCATGGTGTCTAGTCACGATAAGTCAGTGGATCATGGAGGGTTGTTCGGCTTTTCATTAATGAAAGTTTGTCTTGACGCTATATTCAATTAGCGTGGCTCCTAATAAGTGGACCGATTCCAATCAAACTAGTTCACACTCCTGCATAATGCAATCCAAAGAAGACGGGAAGACGTATTACCAAAGCTCTGGCAATGGTGTTAGAATGATCCAGACTTTTTCTGGTAAATACTAGTTGCATGTTTAGTTCATCATCATTGTATCACTAATCTCATGGACGCTTGCTAGACTGTGCCAAAGTAACATGAATAATTCTGAGCGAAATACGTGCAAAATATGATAAATCGATTTGCAGATTTTGTTCCAGACCAATGCATCATTCTATCACGATGGTGGCGACCCAAGAGGGCGTCTCATCAGGCAGTAAGCGGTCGCGTTTGTGGCTAAACTTTATGTAACTACATGTATTACAGTGTTTAGGAACAAAAGGTTAGTACAATGTATTTGTGCCAAAAAAATCTGAAAACTTGAATGGTTTCATGGTATTTGGAGCTGCTACGCGAGAAGCTACTTCTCATAAAATAAAGCCGATAGTTATTTATCTTATTTTTACAAATCATTTTCTTATGGTATGTAGATTTAGTAATGCCAAAATCTTATGTATTGGTATTTTATTTCGTCCTTATAATCCACATCTTACTAGGCATCTTTAATTTGAAATTGGATTGATACATGCTTTGAGAAATTTGTGCACCGCATTGATAGTGAAGATCAAGTGTGTAACCCCTATTTATGAGTAATAATGGTTTCTCTAAAGTGATCTTACCAAGGTTAGCTCCAAGGTCGATGTATTTGATGTAGATAGCAAATGGCAGTACAACACAGACAGCAGCAACCCACACAGCAATTATACACAGTCCAGCTGGCAGACGAGATTTGAAAGGATGGACTACCATTCGATACCTGTGAATACGTTAATGTAAAAATGACTATCTATTACCAGGGAAGTCTCAGGTCTATCAGACATGGATACAATAACAGACTAACCGGATATTCAACACTCATTAATCTGTACAAACCTGGGAGATATATATAATATATATATATATATACATTGAATAGACACCTTTAAATGGAAAACCAAGCCTTTTATGTCGCAGATTCATTTCATTACTGCATCGATCGGCACCGCGTTGATGCAGTTGATGCTAATGTTGTAGGGTTGCAAAGAGACCCCTGCCTTCTTTGTATCTATCGCGAAAAATAAAGGGAGGAATCGATTTCGCGATCTAAAAATAGCCATTGACGTCGTTCTTATTTATCTCACACAATGAAGATGTTATCAGAAGTAATGATCCAATGTATTTGTAATTAGGGACAACGCACGATTGAAACAAAGAGATTTATTTCCATTTTTATCCTCACACAAACAAATTTGTTGACATAATCTTTTATACAAAAATAAAAAGCAAACTCTAATAGATTCTCTTTGGTTAGCCCACCAGATCATTAGATTAAACCCAAACACTCAAATTAATGACAAAATAAACGAAAAGTAATGATTCAGTCTCATGATTGATGCTTATAACTCCAAAAAGTCATGTATATGCTAGTGTTCAAAAGTAAGTATACACTTTGTTTTTTGCATTTTATTTCAGCAGGTCAGAAATGTAGGCACATGTCGTACATTGTTGAAAACTAGATTAATTTTCCTTTCTCTAGATGTATGTCTTGCTGTGGTCACTAGATTGTAAGACGAACAGCAATTTTTTTAAAATAATAATTGAAACGGGAAAAGAGTGTTGCAAAATGGACAAGTATGAAAGATAATGAGAAATGAATGGGAAACAATGTTTGTTTTGAGAAAAATAAGCAGCCTTGAATAGTGAAAAGTTAAGCAAGAATTGAAAAGAATACAATTAATAATAAATGCATCAAATAATATTTTGCATTGGTTATTATCTTAATCTAACGGTTATATACTACTATATTATTATGTATCGACTGTATGAATTTTTTTTTAAAAAGATAAACACATTATGAATAGAATAATTAATACATGTATATCATGTGACCACGATTTGTAGTATTCAAATTTGTAACTCTTCGCTCCACGGTTTTTGTCTTGGGCATTTATTGCATTTCTTCAGAGATATTATGTCAAATGATGGTATCAAACAGTTAGACTGAATCTCTGCATCGGTCCTATTTCCTTACTGCTCTTTTCCTAATGGGGGTTCATGTAAAGTCGAAGACAGATAGGATTTGACCTCAAGCTAATTGCTTTCTATTATTTTATCGTTGAAACATATTCATTTCATGTCTATGAACTCACTACTACAAGTTTACCAAAATCTGGGATGTGGAACATTATTTAATTTTGATTTAAAAACTCGAAAATTCGAGTAGATTAATGTCTTCTTCTTCATTAATTTGATACCCATCGTACATAACATAAAACGTAGATATGTTGTTCATTCTATATAAGACAGATTTACTTGAGAAGAATTTATTGTAAATTACCGATGTCATTATAGAACCATTATAAAGAATAATCATGTACTGTCGTCAGTGAAAATTATACTCATGCTAATCTGCATTTCTTCTGGATGTTAGCATATAAGTCTTTTAGTCGATCAATCAAAGCAAAAATCAAACAACAAATGAATGAATAAATGCATATAAATATTGTGTTAATGGAACGTAACAAGTAAGAATTTGTAACATAAATTTGTCAAACCAAAAGAGACCCGGCTTGAAAAAGTACTACGGTCCGGGACATGAAACTTTCAGTTTTGACTGCATCATGATTCTTATACGTTTGTAATGCATGATAGCAAGAGATGATAAAATAACAAAGAATATTATTATAAAGAAGGCTATCGATATTATCTTGGGTGACAAGTGACATAGCAATAAATGGTGGATTAAAAGGAAATTATTCCAATATACATAGCAACTTCTGGTTGGGATGCATGGGCTATGAACAATTCGATTTAATGAGGAGAAAAAATAATATAATCAAAATTGAAACGGACAGGAAATGTTGAATATCTTGGCCATATCATATTATGATGCCATAGAGATGGGCACTCGTTGAAATATAATATCCAGCAGCACATGAATACTAGTATGACCATTTCAGAGAATAGAACCGTTGACTCAAACTAGAGAAGGCTTTCAGAAAGGCTGTCACGAATGTCATGCTCCAAACAAAACCGAGTAATCATGATGATATCCTTCTTCTTCTTCTTCTTCCTTGTCAAATGAATTACCTAACCCAATTAGCTTCTTTATAGTACTACAATTGTATCAATAAGTAACCAAATCCGTATATCTTTCCCATAAGAATAAGGCATTGCATGCTGATATAATTATGACACTCTGATGTCTATGTTTAAAGATTCACCACTTTAAATGTCCAAGGACAAACTATCCCACGATGAGGCCATCAGAATATTAATAATAATAATAACAATAATAATGATAATAATAATAATAATAATAATGATAATAATAATAATGATAATAATGATAATAATAATAATGATAATAATAATAATGATAATAATAATAATGATAATAATGATTACGTTGATGATAATAATAATGTTGAAGGTGGTGGTGATGATGATGATGATAATAATAATGTTGAAGGTGGTGGTGATGATGATGATGATGATGATGATGATAATAATATATCAACCAGTTTGATGATGATGAAGATGTTGAAGGTGGTGGTGATCATGATGATAATGTTAACAACAATAACAATACTCAGTTTAAGTTGGTTTAATTCAAATATAAATCAACCAAATTAAAAGCAAACAAGTGATAGCAATTATAAAACTGATTCAGATATATGCATGTATGATGTAAATGTAATTCAATTCTCACCATTAAATTGATCCGAGAGAGACAACTATGAATGCAGATTGTGTACAAGATGTAATTCAACTTCACATGCGTGTATTTCCGTTTTTGCCAAAAAAACTGGTATAAGCTCTAACTCTTTGAGCCAATTTGGAGCTAAAAGGAATTTGCACTTAATAACTTCAATGCTTATATTTGATTATACAATAATTTTTTTATAATCCATCCTCTTTCTTTAAGAATTCCAATGCTGGTTTTGATGAAGAACTTGGCAGAAATGACAAGGCTAATGGAAATAATGGAGACTATCCAAATTCTCAGTCACCAGTTCATGATTCAAATTCAACAACAAAACTGTAAAAAGAATATCATTCAGTTATGAATTAAATAATGACTTTTCCCCAGGTTTAGCATGAGCACAAGTGTACATGTATATAATATTTATTATTAATTCTAAATTATTTCCTCAAATCTATTGCTTTATATTTAATATGCTTAATTTAAATCACTTGTGATTTATTCAAAAATTCCCATTTGGAATGAGATAACATTTGAATAAAAACATTTTTTTTGGCTTTCTCTCTATTCAAGAACTTAAGAAATGATATGACATCAATGAATTATTGAATAATAATTGCCATTTTACCTGATGTTTAAATGAAGACTGTTGTTTAACATTAAAAAAAAAATGTGTAAGTTATGCTTAATATTAAATAGAAATGATATCCACTGCTTAGCCATATTTCTGTCACCTAGCAATGACCATTAAATTATCCTCACTGACAGCTACGCAGAACACAAGAATATGACAATTTTTATGCATCCAATTAGGTGTGAATATAATTTTTGACACTGACAAATAGTGTCATATTGGCTATGTACCAATGCCCTCTATAGACTGTATTGCTTTCAATGTAGGAACAGTAAATATTGCCAGATACCCATTTACACCTGGGTTGAATGAGGTAAACAGGTCAGTCTTACTTATTTATTACCTAAGAACATATAATCAATGACTTGTGGTTAATTGAGAAAAATTTGCGCATAGCTGAATTTCATCCCACCAAGTCACCCAGGCAACTGGTATTGGTGAATGAATGTTGCTGGTGTTTCCTCATTGATGTGTTAACAACTAGGCCACTGATGCTCTCAAGTAGTTCTACACAAAGATAAAATCTGTTTGTTGTCATACAAAATAATGTAATTCATTTGTAAAATTATATGACATTTTGCATGCATGAATTCCTCTGACTCTCTTGTAGATTATTTCACCACATATCAAAATAATGGTATATCATTACCAATTCTTTTCTTCAATCTTTATGCTAAATCTGCTATACTATGGGTTAATGTCAACTAAAATTTAACAAGGTTTGATATTCATGTCTCAATTTGAGAAAGAGTGAAAAAAATACGATTTTTTCAACAAAAAAAAGGAAGAATTGTTGACAAAGTTCATCTTTATGCCTACTGGTATAACATGCTAGCATTGTACTCATTCTCACAACAAATTACATTCAGAAAGATATCATCTCACTGCTTTTGACCCCATGTCATTAGCTCTCAGAATTATGTTTTGAAGCATTTACATCTTTTTGTTGTTGCTTGTTTTGACTTTTTTCTTTTTTTTATGTTATATAATGTTAAAAATCCATTTGACAGCCTGTGAGTGTTAAATCAATCATCATTATCAATGATATGTGCTGAATTGATGATATTATAATTTTGAAATAGAAAATTGCGTTCCATATAAATCTTAGAACATCTGCTTTGCAAATGGAATTTTTTCTTCAGAGTAAACTATATTTTCAGTAATTAAAGAAAACAATCGCATTTTGTTTGTCGATTGTTCTTTTTTCATGTTAAGGATCTTTGAAATATTTCTAAGGTAAAAATGATAATGGTGAGAAATGTTGTGTTAAAATTAAGATTACTTTTTTGTAATACCCCAATTTTTAAGTAATATTATATTTTAAATTGATTATGTTATTTCTTTTTACTCAGCATGTACTTTTCCTTATGTTCATATTATAATTACCCTTAATGGTCAAGTTAATCTGAAACATTCATCACACTGTGTCCTTTTTTTCTCATGCTTAATTATATTACTTTATAAAAATTAACTTATTTGTCACAACCATTCAAGGTAAAAATTTACCAAAGAATACAAACACAATTTAATTTTTCATCATGCAATTAAATCATGCTGCGTTTAAAGCCTTTTTCTACTTATTTGTACCAGTGTTTTATTTTTACCAAAAGCAACTAGATTTCTGATTTCCTATAAGGCTACAATTTGGAAAGTTTCAAGCATTTTTTCTTGGTTGGCAAATAGTTAAATTGGCAGTATTGCAAGTTATTGCTTGTAATATTTAATGGAAATGATTGAGTTTAAACTTGATTACCATGATATTCTTACTTTGCTTTACTCAACTTTTTTATACAAACCATTAGCTCAATGAAATTAAACTCATGTAAGTGCTTATTTGAAAAGAAAAAAATGAATGAAAAGAAAAAAATATTGATAGCAATTTAGCCTATTAACTAACTCATACATTTAGCTAAGAAAACTGTGATACATGTAATTATTATCACAACAAAATATATTTTTATTTTATGATAATATTTGGAATGAAATGTTTTAAAGATATACAACCCATTGTACTTATATAATAAAGATAATATTGATCAAGTTAGAGAGTCTTTTTATGACTCTTTTTCAAGTTTGCGAGCTTTCCTTTTGCAGATGATCGTGTATGTATTTTATTATAATTTTCAACAGTTTGATAATGTACTTGATATTTTGTATGATACATATATACTTACTCTTCTCTCTCTCTCTCTCTCTCTCTCTCTCTCTCTCTCTCTCTCTCTCTCTCTCTCTCTCTCTCTCTCTC
>JASKDV010199823.1:0-10978 GCA_032466395.1 Aegires albopunctatus
TAGGAGAACTAGGAACTCTGATAGTCAGACATTTAACATCCCTGTCTCTAAAAATGATTGCCATAGACATTCTTTCTGTTAAATTTTTGAATAAATTGAATCCTAATATTAGAAGTAGTGAAAGTGTTGATAATCTTAAACATAAGCTACGATGAGTTGTGTCAGTTTATTTGAAGAAGAAGAGGAAATAGCACCTGTCCTGTTTGGCCATGGAACAGTGCTGGAGCTACTTGTAACACATGACATATTGCCGAAGATAGGCAGCTTGAAAGGATAATTTCATTAACTATTAAACAATTATACAATTATTATTGCAATTATAACCTCTAGAAATTGTATTGGGCAATATAACTTTAGATTATTTTTATCTCTACACCCTGTTATTGATCAATAAAATGTCATGACACTTTTCCTTCATTCACCAAACTTTGTGTAGAGTCAACAAAATGGCTATACAGCTCCTCTCTGTTGAGGTTAATTTACAGGAGAATACTTAACAGTATAAAGGCTAACGTGGAATTATTTGTATTTGATATAGTGTAAAGATTAAAGGGGAATGATTTGTAGTTTAGATACATTATTTAGATTTTGAATGCAGAATTAAAGGTTTTTTTAGTCCCATTATAATTTTTTTTTTTTTTTAATTGTATTTTTACATTACACAGATTTTCATGTCACTTTCATAATTTGTGATTTTCATTTTGTTGATACTAATTTTAGTTTTTTTGTGAAGTTTTTTTTTTTTTCCCATTATTATTGATTAAATTTTAAATTTTCTCTTTTTAGATTTCATAAAATGCTATGGAGTACCATGCAGGATACTAAGAAAGGTGTTCTCATCGGTGGTGCAGAAAATGGCAAGATTCATATTTACAGTGCTGACAAGCTGTTTGCCAATGCACCTGATTGTCTTACTGGTCAGCTAGATAAGCATGTTGGAGCAGTTAAAGCTCTGGATAGCAATCCTTTTCAGGTGCCAGCCTTATGTTCTTATTGGTGTCTACTACAGGGCAAGCCTGATCTTATGCATTACATTAAGTATTGATTTTTTACAAAATATTGCTTGTGGCGGAAAACATTCAGAACTCACAAACTTCTTCTTTCAGAGTCAATTTTGACCAATTTTCAAAGTTGATGAATATTAGCATAAATGGTATCAAAATTTAGCTTAAAGTTTGTTTTTAGAAAATTAAAACAATAATTTAAATACAGACATTGGTATGCCACAGATGATAAAGCATGGCCTAACTTGTATTTGTAGTTTGTGACCATTTACATAATCTGACTCACCAATAATGCACTATATACCTTCTCAGGAGGTCATATCACCCTCAACTCTAGGGGAAGCACATAACAGAGTTGAGGTTTTACAAATCTTTCCATTAATTTAGTAAAATCCTCTGTGGTAGGTCTTAAAATTGGTCAGTGTAAAGATTTTATCTCAAGGACTTATTGCCAAATCAAGGTGAAGCGGGAATAAGAACTACGGGTCCACACTTTGAGATGATAAACGACAATGGCCTGTTTAATGAACAATATAAAATAGGCAGGAATAAGAATACCTCTCATCTTAAGGTCTCATTGATACACATTTCCTTTCATTTTATACTTTTTTGTTCAACAAAAATTGATAAATAAAATTATTTTTTAAGAAAAATTATTATTGAGCCTAATAATTTGATTAATTAATGAATTTAACCAATAAAGTTAAATATCACCTCGTTTTCATTATTATTAATGGTGAATGTAAAAATAATTTGGTGTAAGCCAATTATTATTCATATCTCATTATATTGGATCTGCATTAGATTTTGTATTTACGTCTAAATCTGGATATATGTCTGATCGTAATTTGGCCTGGGCCTGATTAGATCTAATTTCCCATGCTGTGTTAAGGCGAGATTCTTTGTTGAGTATTGAATCGAGCATTAAGTATGCGATATGGATACTATTCGAAAATCACGTCGTATTCAACTCGCAATCTACACTTTAAACAGGACGTTCAATATTCAAACTAAAAGAGATAACAATGTTCTGGAATTTGATAAAGATAATGATAATCCAACCTTTGACAAAAGGTTAACCTTTTATAACATTTGGTAAGAGCACCGCTTACGATAAGATCAATAAATGATTCGAGTCTAGTAATGGCGGACGTTTTTTAATCCATTCGTCATGTGGGCTTACTTTATTAATATCAAGCGATAAAATTTCATTCTAAAGCTACAGCCTTATTACCATATCCATACATTTTTCATTCAATAAACCTTAAAGGCTTACCAACTCCCAAAAATGTCTGCGAAAGCGATATTCGAGAATAGCTAGGCCTAGTTTGTCAAGAACACAAATATCAACCACACAAACAGACATCACAAGTTCAAATCACCCTACTTACCTTCAATCCACGAAATTTTCCATTATCCATGCTAGAAACTAAAGAAAACTCAATAGAAATTTATCTTCTAACACAGTTGTTGGAAGATGTGCGATGTCTAGATTTGGAAGTCTGGCACAATTTTAAATCTAACAAAACATAATTTTTACTTGAAACTGCTCATGCAGCTCACAGAATAATAGGCAAATGAATTAAAATAAAAATTACAATTCACAAAGCCATGGTTTTAATGCAAAAGTGTTCAACACGCAAAATATGCAAATCTAGAGTGTTTTCTGCCTTGTATATTTCCATACAGATTTTTAAAAAGTGTTATGCATTCTCTTTTCTGTAGGCTTTGTGTTTACCAGTAATACACTAATAGCTTTATATTTTGTGATATGAAAGCGGGTAATCTGTAACTCCCATTTTAGGATATATGATACAATTTTGATCTTGTTAATTATAACTTTCGTATGTTCCTGATGTGTTTTTCAGTCCAACCTCCTTGCTTCAGGTGCTGGTGACTCTGAGATTTACATTTGGGACTTGAACAAATCAGAGAGTCCAATGACACCTGGCCAGAAATCTCAGGTGGGACTTCAGCTTGTTCATCATCAAACGTCGTTTTAATGAATTAAGTTATTATTCAGTTTAAAAATCTAATTGGATAGTGAATGCGTCATATCAATTTGTATTCATCATCTTATTGGTTTTATTCTTCTATGTAGAATCTGGAAGTTTCCAATTTTATGAGTTAGCATAATAATGATAAATTCATTTCAATGGAACAGTTTTCCTGAGTCTACTCCAAAGAAATACTGTTATATCCTCAGTGTCAGCCACAATGTGGCACCACAAGTGAACAATAGAGGTTAATTTATCTTGCCCAAGAAAAAATCCAGATGCTGCAGTGGGGCTCAGTGCAATGCCAGTATTCACTAACTAGTAGCCTATATGATACATGACTTTTACAAAGTTAAAATAGGGTACTTAAAGTATGACAGTTATGTATAGCTTAATAAAGTTAGATTTTGTTTTTTTTAATTGATCAAATCCATTGCTAAATATAAAAGTTATGAAGAATTTAGCCACTGAGAATTGAGGGATTTGGGAGACATTTTTAAAATAGATTTGTTAAGGGGCAAATTGCTTTTGTTTTGTTGTTGATGCTATTGTCATCATTAACATTATTCTTTTTTAATATATTAAGAATTTTTATTTTTGTTTTATTTTGTTATTAATAAACATTTTCAATTCCATTTCTACTGTCCTCATTATTATCCTTTTATAGCCACCTGAGGAATTGGCCTGTGTTTCATGGAATCGTCAAGTTCAGCACATTCTAGGTTCCACATTTTCATCACGATGTGTTGTTTGGGATTTACGTAAAAATGAGCCAATCATAAAGATAAGTGACAGCATGTCAAGGGTAAGTTTGTTATTATAATCTGGCATCACTTAGGAAAACTGATTTAATCCCAAACCAATCTTTGAAATAAACATGTGCTTGATTTTTGAAAACCTTGTCCTATTAGCCTTGGTTTTAATCCCTTTTTAATATAATTTACAAATTGTAACTGAAGTTTTGGTATTATTAACACCCTTTGTAGTCAGTAAAAGAATTTAAAGGTTTACTTTTTGGTCTTGACCAGAGATTCAGAGAAGTCTCGTTCATGAAACTTTCACTGAGGGTGACAATTATCCCGGTTGTTTGCAAGACGGTCGTAGAGGGTTTTTTTCAATAAAGTCTTGTTTGCTAATGACTTTTTATTTTATTTCATTAATTCCACCGAAGAAAAGCCATTTCCAAAAGTTTAGTCCTGGGCTGTGTTCCTTTTGATACCGTTCAGTTTAGGTGTAACTTTTTATTTTCACACATTCCTCGAGAATGGGCAAGCATAAATGTAATTATTAAGCCTTCTTTTCGTTATTTTAACAAGCTATATTATTAGAAGCTAGGTCTAGATTATAGATAAAGATATAATATTATTAGAATCTCGATTTAGATAGAGATGCGATATTATTAGAAACTAGATCTAGATAGAGATGCGATATTATTAGAAGCTAGATAGAGATGGATCTAGATTTAGATCAGTCTATTATTTAATTATTTTAATTATATCAAGTAAGTGCGGCCAGAAACATTTTTGGGTTGAAAAGGCTTGAAATTTTTTAACTTAAAAAGCAAATTATTTATATTAGTTCTAGGCCTATTTTGTTGAGTATCAGCCGATTACTGAAGGTAGGGCCCAAAATAAGGAAGGAGAGAGAGATTATGATCTGCACCTAATTTTACAAGCGAAGCTGTAACGGGTTGGCGAGTAATAAAATAAAAACTAGTCCTTTTGTTTGTCAGCTGATCTTTCCATATTGAATGACTTTGATATTAACAGTGATTTTATAGAATTCTACCAAAGCTTTCTTTTGCATGGAACTTACGCCAAGTCTTTACTAGAATGACCCCTTTGCTCTTGCTAGCGTTGATCAGACATTTTCTGGTCTAGTCTTGAAAAAGGAGTAGCACTTCCTCCATGTCAACATATTCTTTTGGCTGGGAGAGACAGTTTGAAAGGCCATTGGTTGGTTGATGAATGAAAGGATTCAATGGAGGTTGATATAAAGGTAGGGGTTGGGGTGAGAAGCTGAAATCATAATTATATGCTCATTAAACCCTTGTAATATTATCTGGCTGTCGCCATTGCTTTTTCATAACCAAATCAGACTGATGATCAGTAGCGCAACTCATGCAAGTCTAGGCAGTAAGGGATATAAAGAATCAATTAAGATATGTAAAAATTTGGAGCTAGCACAAGTATTAATAATAGTCAAGCCACATAAAGACAGTTTTGGTTAGTCCTTAATAATTAAGTAAGAAAAAAACAACCAAAAATAGATTTGCAGGCGAGTCAAACAAAAATGAAAAATGTCGCGATGCGATTTTTTGTTTCTTTTGCTGTTATTGTTATTCATTGTGATATTTGTCCCTGGTAGTTCAATGAGTTAGAGTGAAAGACATTGCTATGAACAAATCAAAACCTTTACCTTCAGATTAAATATACGGGTCTTGTACAGTTTCAACAAATATCATTTACTCATATGATGCTTCTCATCAACCACAAGTGTGTTGGCCCCTATTTCCATCCTGTCGCTTGCAACCAATACGCAGTGTTACTCTTTATACTCAACTAATCAACTACGTTTTGGGTGCAAACTGCAGCATGGCGTTGTGGTTGTCTTGGGGGAGGGGGGGGGGGGTGTCTTATCGTGGGATCAGCTCAGGCACTTGTTTTTTCTGAAAGACTGTCAATGATTAAAAAGTGTTAAGTTCTCAAAAATTGTGATAATATATCAAATGATGAAATATGATTGCTAATGTTTTCCGAATGTTGAAGATATCCTGTTTACATTTTGATGGCCAATACAGTTGAACCCGCTTAATCCAGATCGGTCGGGTTTCTGAAGAAAAAAAAATGGATTAACCGTGAATTTGGAATAACTGAAAAGGCCTAAATTCAAGGAGTGCGATTAAAATTAAGCATGCAATAAGTGAAAAAAAATTTCCCTATAAATGCATTGTATATACTGGCTTGGTCCGACATTGACTGCATTACAATGGCTTCTTTTTTTTTCTCTTTGGTAACATAAAAAGATATTTGAGCTTCTTACTTTCTGAAGTATTCTGTAATGGATGTCTGTTTGGAACCATTTCTAACGTTATCGAAGATAATGGTTTCTAATCTTGAGACAGCGTCTGAAACAAATTGCAGTCCATTTAACTGGATAAACCCTCTAAGGTTGTTCAGCATTTCCATTTGTTGAGCTTAGGCCGACAGACAGTGTGTGAAGAGATGTTATATATATGTAATGTTGTAATGATTTGTGCTGTAACTGTAATTTATGTGTCTGCCTTAATTAATTGCATTTAACATTTGCCTTTTGTGTGGATCAATCCTGAAGTTATTTGATTTTTGAAGGGATTTTTTTTCATCTTGTCTGGATTTTTGTTCTCCACTGACCAACAAAATATTTGGATTTTGGGTTGAGGCAGGTAAAATTTGGATTAACCGGTCATTTTATATAGAGAAATTTTTTTTTTTTTTCAAAACATTTGGAATAACCGAATTGTATGAATTGGTATAAATCTTTTTTCAGATCAAAGCCAAACTGTTAGCCTGGCATCCCGAAGTAGCTACTCAGCTTTGCCTCTCCTCAGAGGATGATCACACCCCTGTCATACAGTTGTGGGATCTGAGATATGCCACATCACCCCTCAAGGTTCTGGAAAACCATCAAAAGTATGCAGTATTTATATCTAGGCTTCTTTTTGAAATCTTAAAAACTTTGTTTTGTTTCCTTTTTATCATTTTTTGAAAATAAGCACAATTGATTGGCATCAGTGGCCTAGTGGTTAACACATCCCAACCACAAGAAACCCCAGCTGCTCCATTCACTGACACTGGTCGGCTGGGTGACATGTTGAGATTGAATCCTGCTAGACGCAAATTTTCTCAATAGCCACAAGTTATTGGCGGTATGTCCTTAGGTAAGACACTTTATCTCATCTACTTCACTTGGCTGATAAGATAGTGTTGTCCATGTTCAAAAATTGTATTTGAACCTCGAGCCTCCTAACAGGCTGCCAGTCTTGCTCTGTGTTGCTGTTGGTCATGTTAGTATAATACTGATAGTAAAGGTCTTGTGCACTGCTATGCAATGGATATGTGCACCATTAAGTTAAGCTAGTGAGGTTCAGACAATAATTATAACAGTAGTGATAATAATAATGATATATAATGAATAGATTTTATATGGTCTATACCCCCCAAATCAATCAATGCTCTTTGCACTCTAAGAAAAATAGGAACATGTAACTAATATTGTGTTAAAAATTGACTTCAGTGACAGAATATGTAGTGTGTTTCACAACTTATGCTCACTATTCATGGCTTATAGCAGATCGTCTTCAATGACTTCAATGATGTTCTTTTAAATAGATGGTGCTATCATTTAAATGTGAAAAGATTTAGTCTTTTTGCCTTTAGGCAGGTCATTCTATATCAAAGGGCCAACTTCGGGATGAGAAAGTTCACCATGTCTTTTCTATGATGAAGTAATATTGAAAATCATTAAAGTATCTGATAATCACAACAATATAAGAATTCTATTGACTTTTTAATTTACCTGAATGAACAAACTACTGTTTATTGACTGTTGTATTGGTAAAGTTTTGTTTGTTTTTTTATAATAGGGGAGTGTTATCAGTAGCTTGGTGTCAAAGAGACCCAGACCTCTTGCTAAGTTGTGGCAAAGACAGTCGTATTTTGTGCTGGAATCCGAATTCTAATGTTCCAAATGGAGAGGTAAGGTTTGGAGAATGTTAGATGCTCCTTTTGATGTTTATCATTTTCTTCAAGAAGATAAGACCAATTATTCTCAGTCTAGATCAAATATTAAAAGATGCAATGATGAAACAACGTAGTCTCGTTCGCCTGAATTCACTGATTACAACCTGTATCTGAGCTGGTCATTTTCTAACATTTAAATTATTACCATCCATTATTGAATTTGGTGAGAATAACAGAAAATTAAAATTAGATTATACTCTTCTTTATCCGCATCAAGGCAGAAATCTTTGCCAAATTTGTTTATCAGGTACAATCATGGGTGCCACTTTTAACCCGGAAATCCGGGGTGGGGTTTGCGCACAGATTGATTTACAGGGTAAGCTCGGGACAGGGCGCTGTTTTTCTTCTTCAGTTTTAGCGTATAAACCAGGATAATATCTTCATCAAGCTTGATGATTTCTTTAGAAATAAAATGTAATATTAATTCTGTCACTGTCAGTAAATGTCCTTGGTATTAATTTTATAGTAGAATGCCTGCAATCCTCAAAACCTTCCGATGTTAATTAATTGATGCTCTCTCTGTAAGGCTATATTCATAAAGCTGACACCAGAATACAGGATTGACAAAATATGTCTTGCTTCTTTTACAAAATGTTGGTCATTGTGAACAAAGAAATATACATTTAATTGAACAGTTAACTAAACATCTTTTTATTTAAAATAAATTAATAAAAAGATAGCAAAGCTTTGAGGCATATATATATGGTGTTTGTCATGTCAGTGATTTTTTCGTTCGATTGGGAGCCCCGCGGATTGTTTTCCATGTAATATTCCCCTCGGGGTCACCAAAAATCTGGTGAGCTAAGCCTCAGACCCCTGTGAGCCTCAATTTGTCGTGAACAATTTGCAGATCCAGTTGCTTTTGCGTTTCAGGGGTGGCAGATTTGGGGGATTAAATTTCTCGTGGCACTCATGGGTACAATAGAAATGGTGATGATATTCAAGGTATCTCCAATGTTTTATTTTCAATATCTCAATTATTGATCTTTTTTTCTTTTCTTTTTTTTTTTATCTCCTAGGTGGTTTATGAAATGACCACCAACAACCAGTGGTGTTTTGATATACAATGGTGTCCTCGCAACCCATCCATCATTTCTAGTGCATCCTTTGATGGTCACATCACTTTGTATTCTTTGATGGGAGGTGGACATCCCATACAACCAAGTAACAAGGTAAATTTAGGATTATGGTTAGCTTAATGAAGTACATATTTTAAAATCAGATAATATTTTCTTTACTACTGTCTTGTCCATTATTGTTGGGAATCATTATCTTTGTTTCACGATACTGTACTTTATTTTACCTTAGGGTAGAAGTCAGTCATAAGAGTGTTTTGGCTGCCAAAATGCAAGCACCTTGTTCAAACTCCCAGTACCTAAAGATGTTTTTTCATGGCTTCCCTGTTGACCTAGCAATGTATGGGTAACTAGATCTCTTTAGACCAAGCAAAAGAAGGTTGTCATGGAAAGCAAACTACCACACGAATCCATATGCCTTAAAATTGGGACTCTTCTCTTGATTTCCTCTTTGCTCAATAATAGTTATAGGGAAATTTTGTCCCAAGGGCAGCAGCCTGTTAATTTACATAACCAAAAGAGATTGACCTTGGAATATGTTTTAATGCCATCATATTGTTATGAGGTCTTATCCACTAGTTGGGAACACTTTCATTTCCCATTCATTCCTAGGATGGAAACAAAAAAATCAAAGATGTATAAAGATAGAATATGTTACTGATTCTCATATATATGAAACCTTTTGTTTCAAATATTTTCTTTCACTATTGAAAACTTAATCCAGGTGGCTGAGTCTTTCAGTGGTGCCCAGTTTGGTGCTGCTCCTGTTCAAGTCCCACATGAAGAAGAGAAAGTGATGCCTTTACAAAAACCACCAAAATGGATAAGAAAACCTGTGGGAGCTTCTTTTGCCGTGAGTTTAGTTGTTAGTTAGATGTAAATAATAATCGTTTGATGTAAATAATAATCTCTATCACCCTTTTTAAATATTTTAATAGTAATTATTTATTATTTGAATTGTTCATTATTTTGTATTTATTTATTTTTAATTAATTAATTATTATTTTTTAGCTATATAAAATTTTCTAATCTATCAAGCATGAAACTGCAATTGTCAAAAGTTTTAAATAAACTCAATTAGAAACAAGAGCAAAACAAGTAAGAGAGAAGTTTAAAAAATATATATATATTGATAAGAAAGAGAAATTTATTTTTTCTGATGATCTACAAGCATTCCCTATTCCACATGTCTTATTATGTTGATTGCATTCTGTCTCATTGAATGATGATATTAATTTACATATTTATTTTTTCATATGTTTAGTTTGGAGGTAAGCTGGTAACCTTTGGCCAGGAAAAGCCTGCAAACCCACAGCAGCCAGTGTCCCGTGGTGTGACCATCAGCCAGGTTGTGACAGAGACAGACTTGGTGGTTAGATCTGGCCAGCTGGAACAGGCACTAGGAAGTGGCCAGTTCTCTGAGTTTTGTGCCATGAAAGTAGCCAATGCCTCTGATTCTATGCAAGAGAGCATGTGGAACTTCATGAGGGTATGTCTGGATTTATATATTCTTTGTTTAGGTATTTCCATATACTTACATTTGGTGGTTTTTATAGTTTTAGATAATTGTAACCTGTTTCTTCAAAGCAGAACAAATGTTGCATTTAAGGGTTTTGAGATATACATACATATTTTTAAAAAGCCCAGAATCTGATACAAAATTGATGAAGATAGGACCTTTCATTACGAATATATGACGAGTAGAATAGAAAGAGGTTGGAAAACTAAGTTTTGAGAAAGTGATGATCAAAGATGGATAAACAGACATTGGGCAATTGTTGATTACCTTCCCAAATTTGCATTAGATTGTTTATACGCTTAGTACATGATAATATCTCTCTATAGAAAATAACTAGGGTAGATTTTGCAAAAAAAATTTTTTTGGCATCAGACTTGATAGGCAGTTTTCATCTACTAGTTGTAGTTAAACATTCATTTTATGAGTATCGACTTTGAAAAGAGGTCTTTAAAATTATATTCGAATTTTTTCCAATAATGACGGATTCCACAGAATCAAATCAGAGATCTACTTTGAAACCAGACTTTTAGTGAAAATTATAAATGCTTTAAACATACAAAATTATACATTTTCTGAAAGCTTGACATCTAAGGAATGTGAA
>JASKDV010199834.1:0-10978 GCA_032466395.1 Aegires albopunctatus
CTCTCTCTCTCTCTCTCTCTCTCTCTCTCTCTCTCTCTCTCTCTCTCTCTCTCTCTCTCTCTCTCTCTCTGGCGACATTTTTTTCTTTGAGTACGGACCCGTATGAATAGAATTTTTTCTTCGCGTACGCTCCCGTACGAGCACTGACGAACATAGCCTAGCCTATCATGGAAAGTTTAGGTCGAGCCTGGTACATGTAGGCTATATCACTTTATATCTAGCTGGACATGCAATTACAAATATATTAACTACAGGCTAGTTTAGCAAAATGAAAAGAAAAGATTTATATAATATATTGAATTTACAATTAAGGCCGACTATTACATACACCGGTGTACTAATTTGGAATACAGGGGATCATTTTCAACACTCCCATTTCATTTATCCTAAAGAGTAAAAGGATAAACACTTTGGATCATTACTTCTGTCTTAATTTAAATTTTATAAAAGAGATATTATTGATTATATTTCTATTAAGATCAATATTGACAGAATGATTCTAAATGGCCGAATCTCCTGTACTGTAAACTAAAAGTTAAGGGGAGTTCTAGTTCTAGTTCTAGGCCTTCGTGAATACTACATGGACATAACTCTCTCCCTCTCTCCTTTTTTTTTTTTATTTTTTATTTTTTTCCCGTGTGTTCTCTGTATGGAGCGCACTGTTTACCCGAAGATTCGGACTGACGACACATTTTGGCAATATCCTGGAAAAATTACTCAGATTACTAATTAAAATATAAATTAGTTGAATAATGAGCGTCAATCTGATTCAAGATAAATAAACAGCCAATATCTTGATTAGATCTCTAGATCTAGATCTAGATCTAGATCTAACTATCAACGCACATGATTTAAGTTTTTAAAAAAACGTCCCTGACATTAGATCTAGATCTAGATTTTACCAAACAAAATAAATTAGTAATCGGCTAGTAGTGGCGAAATAATTACTTGATCGTGATATTTCTTTTTTTTTTTTTTTTAAAGGTAAAAGAATAGAATAATTTTTTTTAAAAAGCATAATAGAATTAAACAAGAACATTTTAATTACGTCGAGCGGGAATCGAATCACGGTCGTTTTTTTTTTTAAAGGTAAAAGAATAGAATGATAAAAAAAAAAAAGCATAATAGAATTAAACGAGAAAATTTTAAATACGTCGAGCGGGAATCGAATCACGGTCGTCCAGGTAGGTAGCAACTGAAGATACTAACTGCCACTACCACTTGGTCATTATGTCGCCAAGAATATTATATTATATTAATATTGCACATTGTATAAATTACAGGAATAAGCCTAGATCTAAGCCCCGATGTTATGTTTAGTGATGGAGTAGTCACTTTATTCTGAATTAGGTATAAAATTGTTTTATTTTTTAAAAAATATACAGTGTCATTAAATTAATTCTTGCGTTTTATTATACTGGTGTATAAAATGAAGAAACCCCCTGAAAATTTATATTCAGTTCGTAAATCTAGCCAAGCCTTGGTGCATATTGTGCGGACGAACAGAGCCTAGGCTTTCTTCGTCCGTGTGGACGAATAGACACTTCGATTATTTATATATATTTATTATATATATATCTATTTATATTGGTTACTACCTCGCAAAATGATCTATTATGAAAACCATCGTCATTTAGCAAATATATGTACAGTAGTGTTTGAAATTCTTAGGTTTCGTTTATGTTCGACAGGCTGAATGACATGATTTTCTTTTATTTCACTGGTTTAAAGATGATTTCAAACATATTTTTATAGAATTTGAAGTGAAAGTTGCTTATTTTTACAGTTGTGGTGTATTTTTCATTCTTTTGCTCAATCAGGTACAATACAATTGCTTAAAGTCCTTTGGCAAACATCGTTATCTGATGAATGTCTCAACCAATCCTCCAGGAAGCCAACTTCAGTGTTTGAAGTTTCATATTTTAACTCCTGTAATTGTGAGGCTGTACAGATCAGGGTTTCATCCATCAGAGAAACGGGTATGGCTTGGTTACAGAAATTAAATGTTTGGATACTTTGTAGCCTTCCGGTTGACACTAAACAACATTATCACACCCCTTTATGGAGTAACTAAGGTGGAAGAAATTCTCATAGTGCATGATTGTGTACTTTTTTTTTCTTCATATTTATATATTGTACTGTCATGTCTCAGCCAATCAAGACCTCCTTTAAAATGGAACTACTTGAAATATCAGATATATTTAAAACTCCGTGTTGTAAGTTTATGTCATCTGGTGACATGGTATTTCCAAATAAAAATGGCAAACTTAACTATAGAGAGTGGTGAAATATGACTAAAATTTTATTTCTAGCTCTTTGTTCCTCTAGGCTGGATATCCTTAGATGAACAAATAACTAGAAATAGAATAGTTCTATTAATTAAAGCAATTAATGATCATTGTACAGTTGCAACCGCTATGAAACTCAAAAATATTTCTAAGATTTTCAGTATAACCGATAATGACGCAACATCCCTGTATAGAGGTATTTTAGTAAGCTACTATGGCATTTCGGGCGATATTAACGTTAATGGAAAGGAAAGACTGCATCAGCCATTTTGTAAGTGGACTTGTGACTGCCATTCATTGCGTTACTCAGTTACTGTGTTTGTTGTTGGTTTTTTGGTTTTTGTAATGATTCCTATGTGGCTGGTGTCCGTTTTGACTTTGACCGACGATTTCTGCGATTTTGTTCTCAACCAGCAAAAAATCTTTCAGTATAAGCGGGCTTAGTTCAGATTAACTGGTCAATTTATATCTAGAACAAATTCTGTTTGTTCTTTTAAGTTTCAGTTTAACCGTGATTTCAGTATATATCCGATTTCAGTACCCGATTCGACTGTATCTAACTTTTTGATCTGAGAGCTAATTGGGTTTTACAAAAATAAACAAAATGCGATGCTCAGTAAAGAGGTGGACATTTTCAAAGTAGATGTTTGCTTTTGCTGATCTTACTTTTTAATTAAGTTAAAAGTTTACTGTGTTGTTTATAAAGATATTACATTCTAATCATGGGAAAAAATTGAATTAGCTTATGTAATGGAGGTTATCTTTGACTTTGTCAAAATCCATTGTCAGTGTTCAGCCTAATGTAGTGCATTCATCGTTCATCTATTTCATTACAGTTGAACATGGTTATATTGAAATCGGATATACTGAAATCCCGATTAAACTGAAGCTTTTTCAAAAAGCGGAATATTTCATATTATATAAATAGTAATAGACCGGTTAATCTGAACGTAAGCCCGCTTTTATACTGAAATATTTTAGGCCGGTTGAGAACAGAAATCGCTGAAACTCTCGATTAAAAGTCTAAACGGACACCAGCCATAAAGGAAACAAAACAAAAAAGAAAGATTGAAAGAAAGAAAAAAAAAAATGCACTGTAACGTAGTGGATGGCAGTCCCAAGCTCACTTACAAAATGGCTGACATAGTGTTTCCTTTCCATTGATGTGAATACCTCCCGAAACACCATTATAACATACTAAAATGTTGCTTCATTATCGGTTATGATACTGAAATCCCGGTTATACTGAAATTTTTAGAAATGTTTTTGAGTTTCAGAATAAGCGGATTCGCCTGTATTAAGAAATATATCTTAAATGAGAATTTACTATTATTCTACAATAGGCTTAATATTTTTTTAGTTTAATTTAATTTTTGTAATAATCTTAAAACTAAACTTACCATTTGGGTATTTTGCTCTACAATCCCAACAAAAGTTTTGTTCAAGAATAAGACTTCAAAGATTCTCATCTTCGTCACAGATCCATAGCTACCACCAACCAGTAGGATAAAATCATGCTAAGTATCCACAAATCATGATTGAAAATCTTATTGATTTCATCTTGGGAGAAAAATTCTGCCTCGCTCACTTCCTCCCCATTTACTAGGTTTGAAACAGTCATGAAGAAGATACGGCAACTTTAGTATAGTATTACCAATGCTGATGTTTCTATCATTGCTACATTTTATTTTATTTTTACCTTGGGATAATGGGTGTTAGCGCGAGGCCACGCTGAAAGTGCGATTTCGGTCTCTGAAAAGTTGGCAGCTATGCAGAATAGATCAACAAGAAATAAAACGAAGATCAAGGATTTACAGGAAGTTGATATCTATATGGGTTAGGAAAGTGCATTTTAATGTAGGAGTTTTGACAATTTCCTTAATGGCATGGCAGATGAAAAAACATTCTTTTCTTCTTTTTTTTTTAAATTGACAAAACTCAACTAGGTTGAGTATTACTGTCTATACGCAAAAAAACAACCCCAAAAAACATAACAAAATCAACGAAGAAAGATTTATATTTGAAGTATTGTTTATTAGTACAATGTTAGCAAACTAATTATAAAATAGATTTAAGTATTTCATATTGTAGCCTATGTTTAAGATTATCAACACTTTCGCTACTTCTAAAATATGGATTCAATTTATTCCACAAGCTTGCAATGCTAGGGAGGAAAGAATGTCTATGGCAATATTTTTTTAGAGACCCGGATGTTAAATGTCTGACTATTTGAGTTCTTGGTTCTCCTATTACTTTTGTTAAGTTCATTTATGGGGATATATATCTATTTGGCCAATAATTGCTTTATAGGATATGACTATTTTATTTCTATTTCTTTGTTCCTATAAGGGTATCCAGTCCCGACTGTTTCATGTTATGTATTCTGTTCATATGAATAATTTCAGTTACAAATCTTGCTGCCTTTTTATGTACTTTCTCCATTTATCTATTTACATTTATTTGAGTTTTAAGATGTGGTTCCTGACATAGCATCCATATTCTAAGATTGGTTTAACCGTGATTTTGAAACATTGCTCTTATATCTTTTATGGGCATTTTCCAGGTACAGTAAAACCTCAGTTTAACGTACCCGGTATATAACGTACACTCGGCTGCAAATTACCTTTTTCTAAGTTCTGAGTACCATAAAACACCTGGTCTATAACATAATCAGCTAAAACGTACTTTTGGATGCAACGGACCGTTTGAGGACATTATTTCCTTAAAACCATATTTACATGGTACTTATTTTCCCATGATATCAAGACTCACTCAATTTCAGTGTGAATAGAACAACTTTTACTGGACCCATTCTATGACATAATACTATCATGGGCAAGCGGTATGAAGGTTGTAATTTGTTCGTCTTGATCTCGAGGAAGGGAGAAACCAGATGTTCACATCGTGCATCACCCATCCTTTCTAAAAATGATCGAACAGGGAAACTATTGTTGCATCATATGACGAGATGCTATTCTCCCTTATATCTTCTTTAGATCTAAAGATGTTGGCATTTTGCAGGTGAACTGAGACTATTGCCCCATTAATCATGGAATAAGGTAGAGTGCATTGCGGTAATATGACTGACAATGAGCAATGACAAGGGCTGGTGGGGCTTGATTAACTCCCACTGGTTTCCACTGACCAATAATTGGGAAACCTTATGGCGTGTATCGACCAATTAACATCCATGTAGATGTAATAATAATGATTGGGGTTTGTATGTGTAGCTTGAAACTGAGAAGATTACATTGTGATTGACTTTCCTTTGAGACTGTGGCTAAGTGCATTAAACCGGACATTTTTTGGTATAATTCTTTTTAGGATTGCTAGAGTATTATTTGCTTTTTGGCAGACTGATTTGATTTGATTTGTTCTTTCCATCTTAATCATTATCTATTGTAACTCCTAAGTATTTTGCACTTTTACTTTTAGTTTCTTTCAGGCCTTGATTGTGTATTTGTATATTTTTCTGACCCAAACAAAACATAAAGATAATTGATACATACATTTTGTGAATTTATCTTTTTTTCTCCAGATTAATTGTGAGCAAGAAGTGTATATCGAAGATGAAGCTGTCCTTATTGGGTATGATGATCGTAATGAACCTCCACCATGTCCATTTCAAGGAAGTTATCAGATGTTTCTGAAAGAAACCGAACTGTTCACCACTGAACTTTGTTATAAAGAAGGATGGAAGACTAACCCAAGCATACACTTTGAATGTGGAAAGGACAAGACTGTAATTGCCCAATTCGGAATGTCTTGCACCCCAAATGTCCTGAAAAAAGCACAAAAAATGCGTAGACGTTATCTTACTCATCTTCACTGTTTTGGCTCTTGGCAAGAAACAGAAAAAGGAAACTTTGTTCTCCTTCAAATGCGAGACATGTATTCTACATTTTGGTGTCTCAATTATGAAGAAGTAGGTAATGAAGTTCTCTCTGTCTACCTTACTTTTGATGGGCGATGCTCTAAAAAGCCTGATCTTAAACGGGTAGATATTAAACGGGTAGATACTTCAGCAAGTCGTTTTGGTCATCTTATTCCATATGTCCCTCATTCCGACGTGCGATGTTCTAGCCCACCCAAAGATTGTGGAAAAGGGTGTTTTAAATCAAATAAGTGTCCTTTCAATTGCAACAGGTGCATTAAGAAAATAAAAACCCAGCGTTGCAGATTTATGTTTGACACTGCTGGTAAGTGGAATATTACCAATCAAAGTTTTGATTTGACAGTTGGTATGTCAAACTTTACTACGTCAAAAGAAGGTGAGTTTGAATGCATTGGTGAATTTGAGAAAGCTCTGGAAGGAAGAGTTTATCCAGTGGTACAATATAGTTCCATATCCTCTTGCACGCCATATCGCGCTTGCTCACAAATGCTTAGTCCCGCTCCTGGTTTGCTTCATTTCTTTCTTCGGCCAGCTGCCACATTGAATGGAAATATTGCAAGCTGCACAGAAACTGATTCCAAGTTTGGTGAGGTGATTCCCATTGATCAAGAGAGGGAATTCACTCTTGTAGATGAGATGAAACTACAAAACGTCTCATGCAATATCAGGAAAAGGCAGACATATCCAACTGATAGAAAACCATGTCGATTGGCAGTTGAAGAATGTTCGGGTAATTGTGAAATACTCAAGGTAGGTCCAGATGTGGAATCGTGTGGCAATGAAAGTTTTCCATTGCTAGAAACTAAACATGTCTGTCATGCTCGCTTCCATTTCCATCACAAACATCACGTCCTGGTGACGAGCTCTGTACCCAAAGGCCATCTTTATTGTTGGATATTTATTGATACCACCGATTCTATAGTAAGGAACAAAGATTACTCTCTAATTCTTGCTCCTCTTCACAAATGCAATTCTGAGGGTGTCTACCTTTTGCTGCAATATTATTCTGATTTTACCAATCACCCAATGTATGCACTTACCTTGAACAAAGAGTCATCAGAGAGTGGTGGAGGCGGGTCCTTTGCCTCTTGTCTCTGTCCGAAATGTACATGGACATTGCTTGGCCTAATGTTGTTCTATATGTTTTCCCGCCATTAAATAGCTAAGCAATGTTAAATTGTTCTTCCACTTGTGCCAGCTGGTACTAACTCTGGGTTAATTAAAATTAAAAGGAAGTGTCTACATAGACCCCAATTGGGGACTACGTAGTCATGGTGTCTAGGAAGTCCCCAATTGGGGAGCACCTAACCACCATGACTACGTAGTCCCCAATTGATTGATAAACAAAATAAACACATATGTCTTGTCCTCCAAATGAAATGATGACAGAGGAGACATGCATTCAATATTCTAAATTTCATAATGTAATGATTAGTATGAATATTGAAAACAATATCTTTCTCACTTTTTTTAGTAATTGGCAAATAATATTCTTGTTTAGAGATTATCATAGTTTTTGTATCTCCTCCTTCCTTTGTATTAACTTCTACTGCTTATAGTTTATTTACTATCTTGTTTGTAGATTAGTTGTTACATTTATTAAAAACTGACGTCACGATTCCTTCTTTTACAGCACCAAGGATTATCTCCCCTTAATAATTTATGAAAGAATTAACGTTATAATTTAACCAGCATAATAGAGTAGAATGAAATATGATATCATGTAAATATGAGATCTTTCAAAGGGTGGTAATCTTATGACATTCTATTTTTCATGTTCATTGGTTGAACCGATTTCGCTGATTGGATCGAAACCGCGGCTTTTTGGATTAAAATTCTGCTCGGGCTGAGGATTTGCAACAAACCCAAGAGAATACTTGTTACCACAAGATATCTCATGACTCACACAAATTATGGACCTTATAATAATATTTTCACTACTTAAATATAATGAGTAATAAAATACTGACTCTGCTATGTGCTCCCTATGGTGTTGAGGATGACAAGGTCCTTTTGGAGCGACAAATGATGCACTGACAATGAGTCTGAATATGTGCACAGTTCCCGACTGCAAATGTAAGCGCATATTAAGCATTGTCTTGTTGTCTGAGACCCACCAAGGAGTGTATTTCAATTTATATTTCAATCTGGATAATGCAGAGATGCCTGCTGCCCTGCAAACAAATATTTTCTGAATCTATAAACCTTAAGCTAAATTTTGATACCTCATTTGTTGATATTGATGGAATTTGAAAAATGGCTAAAATTGGCCCTAAAAGAAGATGCTTCTGAATTGAGTGTTTTCCGCCATATATGTGTTTATTACATTTTCTATTTCCATAGAGTTAAATAAATTTCATTTGGAAGACAAGACATATGTTTATTTTGTGTTTATCAATCAATTGGGGACTACGAAGTCATGGTGGCTAGGTGCACGTAGTCCCCAATTGGGGTCTACGACACTTCCTAATTAAAATGAGAGCGGAGAATTGAGCTAATTTCATCTAATTCCTTCATAACATTTCCTTAATTTGAGCAAAGAAACTGTTACATTGACATGGATTTTACTAAGGTCATTAATGTAAACTATTGAAACTTGCTATCCTCAAAATCTACGAAATCATGTTCCTAAATAACTTGTTCAGACTGTCATGAAAGCTGATTGTTGAACTCGTGGAATACAATTCAGTTGTTGACATATGTAGAGGCACCTCATGTTCAGGATGTCCATAAGAAAACAATAAAGAAGTAATCAAATGAAACGCTGCAGCTATTTGCAATGTAGTTTTTGGATGATACATGACGGCGAATCTACATTGCTTTTGACATCCAGACAAAACCATCAAAAAAGGATGACATTATATATTCTAATTTTAGTGCATTCCATCTTAGAAAGGATTAGGATAAATCTCTTCATATATACGCAGCTATAGCGTATTAAGTGTATTTTTAAACTTACACTGTATCATAACCACAGTTCAGGTTCAGTGTACTACTATTATATAATCAGTGTTATTTTTTAACTTACAATCCAAACATACATTTACTACTTCCATACATTTTTTGTGTTAATTGTGTGGTTACTAGCAATGGAAAACTTTCATTGCCACACAATTTCACATAATAATATTTTTTTTTAACTGTTTATTTTATTTTTATAGTTTTAATAATGGTTCCCTTTTTTTTCCTTATTAACTGATATCACAAGGAATCATTTATATGAAACTTGAAACACTGTTTTCTTGCATGTTATATACATATCTATCTAGTTTTTGGTTTCACATCAACACATGCAGGGGAGAAAGAGACTGAGACGTTTCTTGCCGTAACTGAATAATTAGTTTTGTAGTTGAAAAGTAGGAGGGTAAAATTCTTCCATTTGATTCCTTGTTGTGATATAGCATCGAGGCAGTGGTTGCTTTCAATATAATTAATTGGTAAGGTTAATATGTGTACCTAGACAGGAACGATTCGATACCTCGGCGCAACAATTCGATAAGCACCATTTTGCAACTTGGCGTTTGTCGATTTGTTGCACCCCGGTATCAAACTTTTCACAGTACTTCAGATATTCATGTTTATATTCAAATTGCACTAATTATGGATTTTTCTTTTTCATTCTTTTAAAGAAGAGAAGGAATTTCTTCGATAATTCAATATTTTCTTTTCCTGTAGATTAAACTTCAATATAAAAATTAATAAGTTTAGCTGATAGACATCAGCAATTGCAATGACCATAAATACAACAGTGCCATAATAGTTGCTACCTCTAACCAGGTACCTTCAAATTTTAGCCTTTTGGTGTTTCACTGTGTTGATTCCTTTTTATACAGTCAAATCCCGCTTATTCTGAAACAAATATATTTCTAAAAAAAATTCTTTCATAATGCAGCTCGTGAATCGGAATCATTGTCTTTGTTCGGCGACCCATCAAATGTTGGACTGGACTTGTTTCAAGCCCTTCTGTTGGTGTGTTTCGGTGGTTTAAGAATCCTAAGTAAGGGTTTTCGTTAGATTTAGCACATTTTAGCATGATGTTTTTTGCAATCTTCACACTGGCTTCTGCTGTTCCATTGGCTTTGCTATTCCCAGGACTGATCGGGTGGTGATGGAATGACCATTTACTTGAGAATTCGCAAAATTCGGATGAGGCGAACTGAGGATCATTATAACTGTGTCTGGGATGCCATGTCTGGTGAAATGATGCTTTATCTTGTGTATAACTGTAAATGATGTGACTTCGGGTAGAAAATCAACTTCAACTTCAAAGAGGGCCTTATTTAGTTCCCGAGGGTCAATGCAAATTCGGATGTCACCGTTTTTCTTGAGTACGATTACTGTTTGGTTGACCATAGTGTTGGTTTATTGACCTTTTTGATCACGCCTCTGGCCTCCATCTTGTCAAGCTCTTTTTTGAGTTGGGTCTTACCGCCATGGGGATTCTTCTGCTTGGTTGAATTACAGGTTGTACGTTTGCGTCTGTTTTCAAGGTTTGTGTTCCTGGAAGACTTCTCAACTCATGATTGAAGACTAAATTGTATATCTATCAATCACATCCTTAACGTTGGCAACTCGTTCAAAGTTTCTGTATGCCAATAAGACCCATGACTTCAGATGTTTTACATCCTGATATTGGCATATATGGCCAGGGTTGCCAGAAATTTTGAAGGCAAAAGGCCAAATTTTTGGCGAAAAAAGGCCAAATTTACCAACTTCGTATTCTCGGGGGGGGGGGGGGGGGGGGGGGGGGGGGGGGGGGGGGGGGGGGGGGGGGGGGGGGGGGGGGGGGGGGGGG
>JASKDV010199845.1:0-10978 GCA_032466395.1 Aegires albopunctatus
TCTCTCTCTCTCTCTCTCTCTCTCTCTCTCTCTCTCTCTCTCACACACACACACACACACACACACACTCACACACACACACTCACACACAATCGACACACACAATTATTATTATAAATATTATACATGTACTCTTCGAACATATCTTGTGCTAGATCATAGATGTTCGAAGCGGATAATAGACAAACTTAGCCTCACATAAACACATATCACCCATTGTATTCTTAAAACGTCGTTTTAAATATATTTTATTAAAAGAGGATTGTATTTGAGAAAAATGGAATGTGATTTATTATTTAAACCATCACTTCTTAATATATGAGCATTGTATCAGTACTGTACCGAATCACTCAGTACCTTTGATTAAAGGCAACGCGATACTCTAGTACTAGTACTAGTGTTCGCCGTTCGCGCTGATTAAAGGCCTTGCCGATGTTGTATTATTGTGTAAGGTTATGCATGCGTCCACGAGATCTTTTCCCGTGGCTAGGCCTAGCCAAAGAATTTCTATTAAATTGTATTAATAGAAATTCTTGGGCCTAGCCTAGATCAAGATCTATAAGTGCCTAGCGACCTACAATTGCCTAGGCTATCATAATACCTGAACAATGTATCGAAATTCCAGGGCCTACTTTTCCTGGAAACTGTCTGATGTCCGTCAAACGTAGATCTAGATTAGATCTTTTATATTATGTTATCAGCATTGCATTGATAAAACATTATTTATTGAAGCTTAACTCCCTGATAAGCCAAAGCCATAGAGATATAATCTAGATCTAGGTGTAGATCTAATCTAGATGTTAGATCTAGAAATCTATATCTAGATATAAATCTAGTTAAAAGCCAAAATAAAAGTTGGTCACGTCCTCTTCGATCTCCAGCGTTCAGTTGGTGGCTTTGGCATAAAAAAGAAGGTTCGAAAAAAGAAAGCTCGAAAAAGAAAGGCATATCTGGATTCGTAAGGAAGGTAGGGTTGATTTGAAGTAGTTCAAATGTATTAATCTTGAATGGCAGGCCTCAGGTCGGTGGGACCTGTTAAGTGTGTATACCAAAATGTATACAATCTATCTAGATTTAGATCTAGATAGATCTAGATCTAGAAAAGAACTATTTTTGCTCTCTTGAAATCAGCCCCTTTTCAAATTAGGAGTGGTGTTTTTATATATTAAGATTTTGTGGCTCTGTGTCACTGGGTATTGACAATAGGCCTAGTATAAAGGTTCCTTCTTTTACTTTTGAATTTTAGTTTTAAGGCTTTAAGCCAGCTTAGTCTAAATTCTTCAAAAAATTATACCAAGAAATATAGAATTTAGAGTACAGTCATCAATGTATTGTCGTGGATTGCATAGACCTTGAACTTAAATAGTAATTATTTTTCTTAGAATCAATCATCGGAGAATGTAAAAAAACCCCATCAATAAGTAGTAATCAATTATAGAAATTATCAACAGCTTAAAACAAAAAAATCAAGAAAAAACATTTAAAGCGTCTCCATATCATTAAGTCCACCAGCACAACACTGATGCCTGGAACCTTTACAAAGATGAGAAAACAATAATCCAGGTATTCGCAAGGCATTATATTGAAATGGCGTTAACAATAACATACAAAACAATTAGCAGAAGGCAACAATTTAGCTATTATATATATATGAAGTATATTAAAGCAAAAAGGGGTAGCTAGCCTCAAAAGTGGTGGAAGATTACTTCAGGACAGTTAGACAAAGGCAAAAGATATTTAATACACAGTTTCATTCACTTTTTACCAAGGAAAATAACAAAGACACCCTATCATTATAGTTGACTGAAAGCAGATTTCCATCAATTTTTAATGTTCCAGCAACCATCAGAAACTGGAATTAACTTCCCAAAGAAGTCATCATGTTAAAAGCTAGAGCAATTAAAATCACTCTAATTTTGATATTTTAATGATAATGAGATGATGATAATAGTAAAAATAACAATAATTATGATCATGATGATAATGATGATCATAATAATAATAACAATAATGAAAATAATAAAGAAAAACATAGAAACAAAAGAGAACAATTAAGAAACAAGCGAAAGCTTCCTTATATAGGTGCAGAATTTACTAAGTTTGGCCAGTTTTTTCACCTTCTTAGAGAGCACACAAAGATGCACGCTTATGAAAAGATATTCACTCCAGCATACTGACCATAATATGAATGTCAAAAATTAGGTACATGCTTTTGCACTTGGGTAGAGAATGATGCAAAGGAGTCTTTTACAGAAGCTCAATATTGTACTCTAGCAAGGAAATTGAATCTTTTACTGTTGGTCAAATAGAATGTCTTTCACAAGTAGTTTTAAATTAATTATAATTTGACAGTGATGCCTATAATTCAAGGCATACAGTATGAGTGATTTGCTTTTATATTTCATTGCCAAAGCTATTGTCTAGTCTTGCATTGACACTATCGGCCATTATAATGTTATTGGTACAAGATAAGAAAGAGGATAACAAAAGCTTCTGTATAGTCTTGCAATGACATTTTATTCGCCATTATGTTATTGTATATATGACTACAGAGAGTATAACAAAAGCTTCTGTCTAGTCTTGCAATGTATATTATGTTTTTAGAGCACAAGATATAAAAGATGATAAAGGTATTGTATTGCCTTGTGACTGGAGGTTACTAAGTTTGAATTTTTCAGCATTTCATCCTTTTCCTTGGGCAAGACTATTAACCCTTATTACCCATTTTCCAATCTAGTGGCCTTTTGGTGTTGCCCACCTTTGCAGTACTGCACTTCAAAGTTAAATTATTCCAGTCTTTCCATGGAATAAAGCAAAAAATGTTTACCCCCTAGGGCAGTGGTTCTCAAACAATAATGTGCGCCCCATAGCTTTTTCGGGTGTGCTCCATAGCATTCCTAAAAATATTCATTGATGAAGAAATAAGAGTTTGTGTCTCAAACATAAGACCAAACATTGAAGAAATCGCAAGGTCTCATCAAGCTCATATTTCTCATTACCACAGGAATGAATAAACTTCATAGAGTTATGTTAAGCATGCTTTTATTAAATGCTTTATTTGTCTATATATTTAAATTAATTATAATTCTTATTTTGTAGACAATGCACCAGCAAGTATCTGTAGTATTGTAATGGCGCTCAGACTGTTTAATATTTGAGAACCACTGCCCTAGGGTATTTAGGAAATTATTTTATCTTTTGTTTAATCTTTTGTTATTATTTTATTTTATGTTAATATTCTTTTTTAGTTTTTTGTTTTTTTTTACCAGTTGTGAACTTTTTCTCTATTTCAAATCAGGTGCCATCATTAAAACATCAGCCTGTCAAAATGGCCACAGAAAAATCTGATTACCCTCTTTTAAGTCTTAGGGCTATGTTCTACCTTGTCACACCTAATGAGACATCTTTTGAAAGAGTGGAGGAGGTACCAGACTATCTTCAAGATAAGGTAACCTTTTTCAATTTTTTGTTTGTTGTTGTCAATATTAACATTGAAACTACATGTGAAGCAGAGTAATTTTTATTTGTTACCCAGTAGGCATAAAAACATTTGTTTACATTATTTTCTTTTTTAATCATTGCAGAAATCACTGTATACAATGATAGAGAATATTTCAAATTAAAGAATTTTCATCTAAAAGATTTGGGGGAAAATTTGTGTTTTTGTACTTTGAAGCTTAATAATTTTCTTTCAAATATTCAAATTTATGAAATTCCTCATTCAGAAACTTTCTTCAAACTCCTTGAGATGCTATCCTTTTGAATTTGTTTCTATTATTCAATTAATATATTTCTGTCATCTTGCAGGGAATACCATGCTTTGCTATGTTCATAATTGTGGAATGCATAATCCTTAAGATCCAAGGAAAGAAACTTCCTCGCTTTAATGATGGATTGAATAGTATGGCCCATGGTATGCTCTCAGGCATGACCCCGTAAGTAGCCCTATTGGACTTAAATCATGTTTATATTTACCGTACCAATGTGAATTTTGATATTGAATAATAAAGTGAAATAAAGTTTCCCATACTCATTTCTGTGTATAGAGGAAATTGAGAGAAGGGTTTCAATTTTTTAAGGCATTTTTTTGTGTTGTAGTTTGCCATTGCTTTCCATACAGACTTTATTTTCACCATATCTAAAGACATTTAGCTTCCCATTCACTTCTAGATTGACATGGTAGCCATGTGAAAAATTTGCTGGGACTGGGGGTTTGAACCGAGGGCTTGCAGTTTAGGAGTGCTATACAGTACTGACTAAGCTACTTGGTCCCTATATTGAAATAGACCCGTAATTGCTGCTAACTCATTTCAAGTTTTCGGGTTTTTATTTCCCCTTACCTAGACTAGAAACTGAAGGGGAGATCAGAGGTGAACTATTATTCCTACGCAGCTGTTATCATTCCATATAATAAAACATATTTTGTAATACCCCAATTGCCCTGGCAGCGCTGCTCTGCGGCAGACGCTAGGCTTCTCTCGGTCTTTCCTTGAGAGATGACAAAAGACAATGTGCCCTAGAGAACAATAAAAAGGCTTTATTTATTTGATTTATTGTTTTTTGGAACCTTTTTGTTTACATACATTAATTCTATTTTTGTCATCCAGACTGCTGATCAGGCCAATAGAATTACTGATATACGTTTGGATTTATGAAAACTATCGTCTAGTCACTATACCATGGAACAGCACTTGGGGATGGTTGTTAGGCTGGATTTGCATTGATTTCATATATTACTGGTTTCATAGACTCAGTCATGGTGAGATATCTGCAATATAGAGAATTTAAATGAAAAGATCAAATTTACTATTCTGTATATCAGTATCAGTAAATATATTAATAATCTTTCTATCTTGCTTTAAAAAGAAATTGACGAACATTTTTCCAAAACTTAGTATTAGTATTAAAAAAGTAAAATTTGATAAAAAGTTTTTGAAAACAGATATTTTGAGAGGATAGAATAATCATCAGATATGTATGAGAACATAAACAGCTTGAATGAGAATTGATTTTGAGACTACAAAAGTGTTCCAATTTCTAACATCGCATCAGAATTTTATATTATTGATGTTCAAAGAGAGGACTTTAAAATTCACCATATCATCTCTTGTAGTGTTTTGGAAAAATGCTCTTCATTTATAGAAAAATGATCTTCATTTATATGGAGCATTTTATAATTCAATATACTGGAGTTTATCCAACATAGAGATATAAAGAGTATGAAAGAATGCAGATGACATTTTGCAAGATAAAATTTAATAATTCATAATCATATTAATCTTGGTTTTTCTTTTAATAGCTCATTATTCATGTTTTCATTTGCAATTTTTAAAAGAATGCAACATCATCTGGGCCTCACATCAAGTTCATCATAGTTCAGAGGATTACAATATAACTACATCATTGCGGCAGTCAATTTGGCAGAAGTATTACAATATGGTGAGGAAATTTATTTCTAAAAATTTTTGTTCTGAGAAACCTGACCTGGATGAAAAAAGATTATTCTATTTCCTTATTTGTAAAGATGATAAATTAGTCTATTGTTTGATAAATATCTTAATCTGTTTTATCCAGACATTATTAAAGTACTACTTTTCTAAAACGCATATCAACTATCAAGTTGCCAAACTCTAAATACCTTCTTTCTTAAGGAGATTGAAATGAATTTTAATTAATTATGAATTTATGATAACAGAGACAATTGAATTCAGCACTTAAAGAAACAGTAACATTTTTAAATTTGAAATCTTAATTTTCTCTTGATGCTTGCTCAATCTCTCCAGTTATTAGATTATAACTGGAACCTTCATTTTTCAGATATATTTGAGGCTTATTTTCTTATTTCATGGTAGCTTTTTTTAAAATGATAATTGCTTTGATAGAAAGTACCAAGACTAGGATTTTCCATGTTAGACTCATGGCCTCACCGGTATGTGTTATTAGCGCAATTTTTCGATACTCAAGCCAGATGTAAATAATACTCTGATCAAACAGAGAATAAAATATGTTGCATAGAGAATTATTAATTGTCTTGTTAAGGATGTGATATAACATCCAATTTTTCACTTCATGTCATGGAAACTAGAATATAAGGCTTAGTTATTGTGCTCATAAATGAAAAAAACAAAAAACTTTTTGTTTCCTTTGTTTCATGTGAGAAGAATTTACTGTCAACAATACATACAATTAAATGTAAAATCCCTTTGTTTTCCAATCCACAGATTCTCCATTTTCCATTGGCCCTTTTTCTCCATCCTTCTATTTTCTACTTGCACTATCAATTAAATCTTCTTTACCAATTTTGGATTCATACCGAAGTAAGTCTTTATCTCTATTATCATTGCCGTTATCTTTATGACATTTAAAGATACCATTCATTCATCATATTTTTATCACATTTTTTGACACCGTTATCAAGATCATGAATTATTAATTAATTAGCAGTACATTCTCACTATCATGATCATTGTAATCATCTTTATCATCATTAATATTACGACTTGATTAATTAGCAGTACATTCCCATTACCATAATCATTATAATCATCATATTCATCCTCACCACATAATGATAATAACAATCCTCTTCCTCAGTAACATTGTCATCATCATTACTATTTTACATCATCCTTATTACTTTTATCAATATGACGAAGGGTTGTACCTGAAAGTCATAGTTGATCTGTCTTGTCCATTATTGTTGGGTATTTATATCTTTGTTTCTTGATACTGTCCTTTTACTTTTTTGTATAAAACCCAACAGTGGCTTTTCTTTATTTTCATCAATATGGTAGCAACCATCCTCACACATTGTACCGTTTGTATTACATTTGACTGTGTTCTGTTCTGCCAGGTGATCAACAGTATTGGACCTCTTGAATACATTTTGAATACACCAAGTCACCATCGAGTACACCATGGCAGAAATCCATACTGCATCGATAAAAACTACGGTGGAATGCTTATCATCTGGGACAGAATATTTAGTATGTGCAAGTTTCATGTTTAACATTACGTTATTGTTAATCAATTATCATTATAATTAATTGAATTATGGTACTGGTCTTGCAAATCATTAATCATTTCATATTTCATTGTGAAATATAAAGCATTACTTCATAGCAACGTAAATTCATTTTCAAATCTTTGATCCATATTATTACATTGAGCATTTGAAATTATTACATCTTTATCATTATGATAATGATAAAGATGTAATAATTTCAAATGCTAATTTATGTTGTGGGTGACCTGTTACTTTGAACTGGAATGTAAGCTGATTTTATGCATTCGAAAATATCTGCCCCATGCAAAAACCTAGGATCTGCACCTGAATTTGAAACCAAATCTATTAAGTTTGGATTTTCTATTATGAAGATATGGCAAAGATAACATGGAAGGCTTGAATACTAAATTTTGAAAGAATGATATAATATCAGGTTAAATTTTCTTGTTATGTCATATAATATTATGTCATGAATCAATTCAAACTATCTATAACATTTTATCATCTATTATTATAATGGCAACAATCAATTTATCATAGATGTTTGATTTTTATTCATCACATAAAACATTTTTTACATAATTAAAAATGTTATTTATAACATGGGCTTTCTTATTATAGAACTCTCACAAGAGAAAGCACTCTATCAATGCCATTTAATATTATTTCTTTTCTTTTTACAGAGACCTTTGCAGCTGAGAAAGAAAAAGTTATCTATGGCCTTGTACATCCAAATCAGTTTTGGAATCCCCTCCAAGGACAGGTGATTTATTTATTAAATTGACTAAATCAAGAATTGCCCATTCGAAAAAAACCCACCTTGTAATCATTTTTATCATTATCAATAAAATCAGCAGCAGCAAAAGGATCATTATCATCACCATCGCCATCATCATCACTATCATCATCTGAAGGTTAAACATAAAGATGTATAGTCAGTATCTCCTCTGATGTGGCATCACAATTTTTACATCCCTAGTAACAGGCCTCCATCGGTCAGATCTAACCATAGATGTAGCACGTTGTGCTGCGCCTGGGCAGTGTATTTTCAGGAAGTGTGGTTGCCCAGAAACACTTCTTTTTCTCAGATTTTGACTTTTCCTGTGTGCTCAGATGAGAGACAGCATCAATACGTCTGAGTAGGAGAAGTTTGTAGGAGTTTTTCTCTAAATTATATCATGGTAAGAATTTAATTTTGCAAGAGTGGCGGCTGGAATGGCCTGCTCTTATCGATTTTCAACCACTGAGGTTTCTTTTACATGCTCAAAGACACATCCCTAGTAGACCATTTCAAACTGTTGCATTCTCGACTTCTTGGGGGCCATACAGCAGAGCAGCCAATTATCAGTGCTTTCCTGCTAGCAGAAGGACATGATCTTTCAATGCCTATTTTAAGCACCTTTTTAACATGTTAGTTGATGAGGTTAACGAGACTCTCAAGGATTTAACGTCAAACCAAATACTAGCAGAAATCGAACTCTCAGCCTTTCAGTTGCAAGCCAACCTTGCTCACCACTCATCCATGGTGCCATATCTCATCATCATCATTTCATTGTTACATTTATAATTTCATTACAAGATTCAAACTGTTTCATATCTTTCACTTATTCTATTGCCAGATATTTCACTACCTGTACATCTTTGATCTTGTGAAATCTCACAAAGGATGGGCTAATAAGTTATCAGCCATTTTCAAAGGACCAGGATGGGAGCCTGGAAAACCATGGACAGGGCTGACAAGTGATTTGCCAGAGGCAAGGAAATAGTTGATCAGATTGTAATCCCTAGTTCTTCTTTTTCAAATAAACTGACTAAACTCAACCAGGTTGAGTATTACTGTCAATACAACTTTTACATTTTTTTTGAAAAAAGAAAACAAACAAACAAAACTTAAAGGCTACATTTATTGGTATCATTGTGTAAGCTAACTAATTTATTATTGTAGCTTATGATTAAAAGTATCAACACTTTTGCTACTTCTAATAATTGGATTCAATTTATTCCGAAATCTTGCAGTGCTAGGGAAGAAAGTTGTCTTGTAGTTTTAGGATGTACGATTATCAGGGATGTTTTATTCTTATTTTGTGCATTGAATATGAGTGTTAAAAGGATTTTTAATATTGTGTTACGGTAAGTTTATACTTGTTTGATTTCTTCAAATGAAAGTGAAAGAGATAAAAAAATCTACATATGATATACAAAACCCAATTGATATGGTATTAACGATTCACTTACTTATTGTAATTGGAACACCGAAAAACAAAGCATGCCCTTTTGAATAATTCTCTGTCTAAATCTCAACGGTAATTTCCAGCCTCGAAATAGAAAAAGAAAAAGAAGACAGAATTTCACCAACCTAAAGAAACTAAGCTGACCATGAATAATATTTTGTTTTATAATGAAAGTCATCTTTTTTTCAATATTCACTTTTCCTTTCTATAGAAGTATGTGTACCTTTCACATATGAAAGGTATTTCACATATCGTCCCTGTAAGTCTCTAAACACTTATGTCCGCTCATAATGATAATGGACTTACGTGTTTAGAGACTTACAGGGACGATATATATATATACAAGCTGAGTACCCGGCTTCGCACGTGGAAAAAGAGTACTTGGATGCATTAGTTAAGAATAAGATATTGCTGAGAAATCACCGAGCGGAGATTTAGATCTTTTTTTTCTAAGGCCTACGAATTTGCGTGGTAGTTTTGCTATACTATTGCTTTCAATGCCGACTCTACTTTCGCCGGATCTAAATAGATCTAGCTACGCTTTCAGTGCTGGGTCGAGAGGGAAGCCACACACACACGCACGCACGCACACACACCCAGACTAAATAAAAAATTAATTAATAAATTGAAAGAAAAGACCATTTAAAAAACGAGATAAAGCTGATCACAATAAAAGGAGAAGAAAAAAGCTAGTCAGTATATATTTGGATTAGATCTCCGCTAGAATTTTGATGAACAGATTCAGTTTCTATGATTCGATTTTATTTTAGATCTAATGTTTCTCGGTAGACCATAGACTTTGTATCTTGTCTATGATCTAGACCAAGAGATCAGTAGATCTAGATGTAGTCAAAGTATCACTACTATGTTTTTCTCTATTTTAGATCTAATTTCTAATCCAGAAGGCTCAGTACTACTCAGTAGTCAGTGTATTCAAATTCAAAAGGAACTATGAACTGTCGTAAATCGGAAAATGTGACCTGTCGTTAAACGACCAGAAGCAGTCAGCAGTCTTCAAAGATGTCATTTTTTACATCATAATTTTTATTAAGATTTTATCCGACAAGATTTGGGAGATGTAATGACAATTCATATGAGAAAATCCCAAAGCTGCCCATTCAGTAGTTTCGGAGGAGATCGATGACATGTGTGTGCCCTGTCCTCTATAGATTCCTTTACCACTAGCGATACTTCTGTATTTAGGTCTCCTATGGACCAATCACAGGATATGAGAGATTTCACACAGCCATTTCAAATCAACGCGTCTTACAGTGTTTGATTGATTGAAAGGAAAAAAAATAGTTGCTTGTCATATACCTTAAGGTTTACACGCCTATTTTATATTTCCTAGTTGGAGATAAGTGTGTTATGACACACCGGTGACATTCAATCCACGTAACATAAGGCCATTGCTGCTTAGGGAATAAAGGGAGCATAGAGCTACGTCACAAATTTTAATGGATTACGTGGGGAGACTTGCTCTGTCTGATCCCAGCCTTATGGTGGGTCTGCACCACAATAGTATTGTGTGGTAGTTTGCCATTGCTTGTCACACCGACTTTACTTTCGCCGGATCTAAAGAGATTTGACTACCCATTCAATGCTGGGTGTTTTTGTTTTTTGTTGTTTGTTGTTGTTTTTTTTTCTCCAAATAATCTTATGATGTTTCTCTTTCATTATAGTTAACAACATTTCAGATCGGAAATAAAAAAAATAATATTGATATTCTAATGCTGCACGT
>JASKDV010199856.1:0-10977 GCA_032466395.1 Aegires albopunctatus
TCTTGTACAGCATTGACAGTCGTGAGTTTCTTCTTCTTGTTTTCAGGGGTTGCCATTTCAGGTCACATATAATCCTGATTCTTTACTACGTCCCTCTTGAACACAAATGAATTAGGCCTTCTTAGTTTGGTCAATAAATCTATTCCTACATGTAGGTCTCATTAAAACATGTTTAAATCAAAAGTGAGAACTCACCTTTTTGAAATGTTGTAGTATTTTTTTGTACTAAGGTAGACATAAAGATATTCTTAATTTCTTGCTAATACTTACTTCAACATTATTATTACTATTATTATTATTATTATTATTATTATTATTATTATTATTATTATTATTATTACTGTATTGCATTCCTAACATTGTTTCAATTATAGATCCCATGCAAGTATAGGCCACTTTTTCAGTTACAGATTCTATACTAGTGTTGATTTATAAAATTGATTTGTTTTGTGTATTTATTTTTTATCGATTGATAAATAGATTACATTTAGGTACCATATTTTATGTGCTACCCAAACATGATCAATGTTTGTTGTTTTTTTCATTACAAATTCTCTGACACCTTTTTAATAGAATTACGTCATTAATGCTATTTAAAAAAATTTCCTTTTCACTCATTCATTTATGTCTTGTTTTATTTGATTACAGGTGGATGTCTGTCCCATAAGACTGGTGTAGGTGCTGGAGCATTGGTCATGTATCTTAACTATCTAATAAAACCAGGTAACATCAAGTGGATGGGTCATCATGATCTGTTTCTCTCTGATACCAGAAATTTGCTGCAAGCTGAAAATAGCACAGCTTTTTTTCAGGATATGCACCATGTTGATGTAGCTCTGACTGACAATAATGAGGATGAGGAGGATGAAGATGAAGAAGAGGATGAAGAAGCACTGGATGACATTGAAGACGAAGATGAAGAAGATGAAGATATTGAGGATGAAGAAGGAGATGAAACAGCCTCTAATTACAACGGAAACGGGGGCTGGAAGGCGCCTAGTGAAATTTTTAAATTGAAGAGCACAAATGGTGAGGATGAGGACAGTTATGAAGAAGATGAGACCGATCAGCCTGGAGATATTGTGATAAGTAAAGATGGCAAGCAAGGTTTAATAGATTATGCAAATTTAGATGACCAGGAAGTTGGTATTAAAAGAGAGCCTAATCTGGGAGAACATGATAATAATAAAGATGAGGAAAGCCATTATTATTATGAAGATGAAGGGAAATTAGAAAAGGGAATAATCAAGAGGAGACAGCCTATCACATCAAAGCCATTCCTCCCACTAAAAGTTCGAAAGAAGCACAAGAATAATGGTAATGTCATGTATGGTCATGGAGAAGAAGAGATTCTTCCTGTCAGTTCTCCCAACTTTAGCCTTCTTGTTTTAGTTTCCTTCGCTCCTTTTATCCTCATCGCTCTATTTGTCTTTAAATTTATTCGTAGGAGGAGGATTCATCTAAGATATTTTTCTTGGTTTTGTTGATGATATATGTTTAAAAATATTTATTGGGCCTACATTACATAATATTGCTCCTCATAGTGTCTTAAAAGCTGGTTGTTGTTGTTATTTTACATGATAACTATTATTTGATATCATTTAAAGTTTTATGATGCTATTTATTATGGTTTTTGTTGTTTTCATGAATTGGACAATTGGAAAAAAATCAGTATTATACAGTTAATTGATATGATTATGGGAATTTGGGATTTAACAAGTACATATACAAATATAGCAAGTTTGGTGTAAAGGTTAATGTCAATGTCAAAACTTTTCAGTACAAAAATGGCCTTAGGTCTTGTATCTTTTCTGTGGTCCTTTTTGTAATTTTTTTTGTTTTTACCTTTAAATCTTTTGTGTGTCAGTAGTCAATTAGTTTGTGCAGTTCAAGTTGAGTCAAGCATTGTTCACCATCAACATGTTATGATGGATTGGCAGCAAGGCTCAATTGTGTCCCGCTTGATGCAATCTGATCAATGACCTTGGCTATGTGCCCTTTAGAATAAGACACTTTGCCTCGTTTTCTTCTCTTGACTCACAAAGTGTGAATTTAGTACCTGGCTGTTAATGCAACATTGCCAAATCTAAATTTTTTGTGAAATAGAAAATCAAATGAGTTATTGTCATTAAGGAGTGAAATATCACTGTAAAACATCTAGAGATTTCTGCATTACAACATATTAATATTATAGGCAGGACAAAAATGCTGAAATTTGTGAAGGAGATAAATGAAATGGCAGCCAAGAATGCAAGTATTATGATTGCATCATAAAAGACCTCACATTATATATGAATTTTTTATTTTATTTTGCACAAGTTCATCGTCATCTCAAAGGAGATTAAAGGTTAGCAATACTGTCTTTGTCATTTTGACACTTCTAGTCTCAGATGGAGTTTTGTTTTGAAAGTTTAAAATTAGTCTATTGTTTTCATCATACATTATCATTTAAAGAGGCTAGTCCACAACCCATCTCACCACTCTTTCTTTTCAATATTGTTTTGTTGTTATTTTATTTATTTTTATTTTTCTTCTCTCAAGTTGCATAGAATTTTTGTTTTTTTCACCATTCTATCAATGAATCTAGAAATTCATTGAAGTTCTATCAAAATAATGGTAATTGACCATTTTTCTAGCCATCTTCCTTTATACATATAATATGATGAATATTTATGTGAGAGAGGAATTTGCAATTGTGAGAGGGTCTAATTTTATGGCATTTTGAATTTTCTTTGTGTTCAAACTAAAAATACCAATTCCTTCCTGTGATAATTTTATTGTTGGGATGAAACATTCTTTTTTTTTTTTTTTCTTTTATACTGCAATTTTTCTGTCACTGTATAACTATACTATAACTCATGGTGTTGTATTATTAGTAAGTAGATCATTTTGTTGAACAATCTTTCTTTGATTCTTCGTTTGTTGCTTATTGCAATGTCAATCATGTTTAATGCTTGTCATTTGGCTGCCATAGTTTAGAAGGTAAAAATGCCTTGTTCTGTATTGTACGGGCTTACCAGAATTTTTGTAAATTGTTTTTACCAGTTTTAATGTTTGAAATTGAGTCTTTTGAAAATAGCAGGAGCATTTGTTTTTTTAAGATAATCACATTTTAACGAATATAGTTCTTCCTTAAAATCCTTGGTGCTTTTTAACAAATGTGTATGCTATGCCTGTACTGCGACTGTACATGATTATATATATTCATTAATTAATGTTGAGTCAAGTTTCAGTTGAATATCACGAGATTGCAAGGCATTTATGTTTGAACTGTATTATTATTATATAATGTACATAGTACATGACAATTATTTTGCATGCCGTTCATTTTGTATATTTTGTTTCTTGGTTGTTTATGTCTTACTAAAACTTTTCTGAATGATCTGATCGATAGGGGGGAAAAATAGATAAGCATAAAATATCCTATAATAACAAATAAAGTGTTTTGAATTTAATTTTCATTCTATATTCATATGCAGTGGCATCCACTTAATTGGAACTAGGATAATTCAAATTCTTGGAAGTTACCTCGATGTCTAGATTTTTTTCTTTTTCGTTTGGCTTTGTTAAAAAAATCTTGGTTGATTCAAACTGTTTCTGGCCCATTTTGGAAAATTCAAAGTCATAATTTGAATTTTTACAGTATCAATAATTGTTAAAGAGCGTTTCAACCATCCAATAACTTTACTCCATCCTGAATGGGGGCCCTAGTCACAGTAATAAAAGGTTGACTTTTCAAAATCTATATATAGATAAATGAGGAAGCCTGACGACGCAAAACAATTACACGGAATTTAATTTTTTCATTTCTTAATTATATATTTGCCCTGTGGCTATGACTATGACTTTTGGGCAGAAAAAAAAGATCTTATGATCTCAGCGTGAACCATCATGAGCTCACAGTGTTTTTTAAAAAGTTTTTTTTTAAATGTGTTCATTTGAATGAAACATCGACCCTCATGTTTTCAATACAAAGAGACCTCCATTGTTCTTGGAAACATGGGATTCATCTTTAGTTTGTGGACTAATTGACATGGTTCATTTACCTATTGCATTTGAGACAGTGGCGTAGTCTTTTACAATATATCAGAAACTGTTGATTGATCTTTATTTGTTTCATATAAAGCTAGAATAAACTAAATGAATAGATTTATGTACCTGTATCTATATGCTCGGCGCCCTATAGAGTACTGGTGTGGCAAAAGTATGAGTAGGTTATGGTGCTAAATAATAATTCCATTTTACTGTGGTCACTGAAAGTAGTGAAAGCAATATTCTTTTCTACATTTGTTCATGGAATGGGTATTTCAGCTAGTATTAATACAGTGCAAGCCGGTATTGGAACGCTGCTTAATTGGAATGATTTGTCTGGGACAGAATTCTTCCTATATAAATTATACTGGCTAATTAGAATGCCCGTCACTTAATTGGAACGGGGAAAATGGTCATCGTCTCAAATTGAGAACTATATGATTTAAATGAAAAGATCACCGTAACGAAAAATTCCTATCAAACATCAGGTGCTAAATTAAGATGGAGTCTGTGATCATTATGCCATGAATAAAGCATATGAATGTAATTCAATTTCCTTCAATTTAGTTTATAATATGATATTACAATGTTTTTCTGGGTGGTAGTGAATTTAAAGATGATACCTATCAGTACAAAAAATTAACTCCTTACATCACAAAATGGCTTAAGCGTGGGAGTTAAGCAGGTTTCAATGTATATATAGTCCAACTTGTCCCAGATAAAAGTGGCTGTCCTAGTTAAATTGTCTTGCAAAAACTTTATATTTTTAGACTCTTGGGATAAACATGATGGATAACAAAATTCTATTTTGCTAACTGTGGAAGTGGAAGTGATTGTATAACAACTGTCACTAGCATGCTGTACAGTAGAATTGAGTCAAGATGCTCTGTGAATAACAAATCTTGTTATGTTAATAATCAATAAATAACAAAATATTTTCATCTCTGCCCAATGAAATATGATGAAAATAAATAAATCTAATTTATATTTGTTCTATCACAAAAGACATCTTCTGAAAAATATGTTTCTTACTCTTAGGGCTATTTTTTCTTTCTGAATTATAATGTATAAGTATAATGTTATGTCTTTTGATATACATTTATTATGCAATGTGATTTATTCCTACATTTACTGTCAATACAAAGATATAGGCTAAAAGACCAACTTACATTGTACAAAATTGTAATCTGTGAACACTAATTATTGAATCAATAAAGGGCTTTTTTTTTTTAGTGACCTCTAGTTTTAGTATTATATTTTGTTATACTCATTGATGAAGGTGCTTTTTTTCCTCCTGGTTACTTTTCTCCTCTTCCAAAACCTATTTCTTCTACTTCTGTTGGGGTTTTTTTCAGTAACCTATTATCTTACTTTTTCCATGGGTTTTGAGATGACCTTAGTGCTTGATCATTGATAGAGCCCTTAAACTCCAAATAACTAACATCCATCTTTTATCATTTCTAATATGGATGCACAAAGCCCATCTCATCAAATGAATTTCAGATATTAGTTTGAGAGTTATTGACCCGCATGAACTATTTCATTAAAAGTTTTTGCTGAAAATTTGATTTTGCAGATAAAAATTTATGTTTATATATCTTACATACTTTTTTCATTCTGGTAGGCCTACTATGGTGTATTATGGCATTGCTCCAGTGAAAATAAGAAAACTTAAAGAGTTGCATGCAAGATAAAAGATTTGCTTGATTTAAACAAAATCAGGTTGTAAATATAAAATTGTTTCTGATAAGCTGATTATTAGCTAAAGCTAGGAACATTTCTCCTACAATGATTGATTAATAAGTAGATAGCTTTGCAAGTTATAGAAATGTTAAAACGGAAAAAAAGTTGTATATAAATTTGAGCATAATGAAAACTTCTGGAAATCCATTTACAAACAAACCTGACAATTCCTCTTATAAGATATTGATATTGAATATGACTGAGGTGGAAGTGGAATAGATGTATGCACATTTCAAAAGATGCATTTCTTTCTAGATCCTTTTTTGATATCATATGATCATATTATTATATTATACTTTGATCTACAACTCACTCCTTGTTTAATACAGCATTCTCTGTCTCAGAAGTCAATTGGCCCAAGAACCTGATAATGTGATAAGCCAGGACATGATTATTAAGTACAAATTCACCCCCCGAGGACCTGGTTTAGAGCCTCACATCTTTACTAGAACTAGAACACTGTCTTGGAGTGACATAAGAAACAGTTTTATGCATTTAACAAAGAGAGGGACAATGGCGCCAATTATGTCTGAATTTTAATCGCATATTAGGCTTATTAGCCGGAGAGTACTATCAGAACCTTGATGCAATAATTTTTATTTTCCGCAAATTTTATATAAAAATCATGTTTATCTTATCATTATTTTTTTCAAACTTTTTGCATGAACTAAGCATATCTATTCCAGATTTATCCTTGTGTTTTCTCATATGATTTCATATTTTCGATGTTTTTATAACTCTTGTGCAGAAGATGTCGAATATATTGTTTTTCTTCATATAGACAATGGCTTTTTAAGGAAAATAAATGAAAATACAATTAGGTTATATATAATGATACTACATATAATATGTAGTTGTCAGGAACCCAAAGATCGTTTAAGTGTTGATGACATATCACCGTTTTGAGTGCCAATGACACACAAATGTGAAAAATATGAAAATAAATATATTCTTGCATGTCTAGATTTCTAAAGGCTAGATCCTATCTTATCAAATCATTAGAATTAGAAAGAAATTAGATCCTAACAATCCTTAGGCCTACTTTTTTTATGTAATGGAAATTTAATAATCCGATATTCATTTGGTTACTCTCATTTTTTAATTTTAAGTTCACCTATATAATTTGCAAGTTTTTTTTAGGATTTTCAGCTGCTTGTATCAAATGATTAGTATGATTATTATTATTATATTGTAATTATCTTTATTTATCATCATTGTTCATCATCATCATCATCTCCATTTTTCAGCTGCCTTCTCCAACCTGTTGTAGTTTTAGTTTTATCCAAAGGGCTTTAACTTCAACTGCTGTCAGAATTTAGATTTTTATTCAAAATATTGATAGAGACAATGTTATATAACATATATTTTTAAATATTCGATTTTGGATATTTACTGGTATCATGTGGAAGTATATCATTATCTTCCCTTCCTACATTTAATATCTATTATATGGTATGGGTTATACCACCATCTACCGCTATTTAGATTAGTTTTGCTACTTTTTACAAATGTTTTAAAAATACTGCAAATACTCTTGGAATTTTTATGATTTTTCTCTATTATTGATATCAACTAAACTTGTTGCATTTTACTTGAAAATGTAAGTAACTGTCAAATAACACAATACAATATAATCAAAAAATCTATTTGGTTCTTTGTATTTATTATACTTTACATTGAATTGAGGTCTCAATTTTAGATTAGGAGTGCTTCATTGGATGGAGTGGAGGACACCCATGGACAATTCATTTTTGGGTGTCCTGAATATTGTTTGTTTTTTCTTTAAAGAATTATCCAGTGTTAATTAAATTCAAACTCTTGAATTTAATACAAGTTCTAACAATAATTCACGGATATAATGATATAAGAAAAAAATGTCAATTCCTTCAGTGCTCATTAAAAAAATCAGTTACACACAATTTATTGCAATCAAGCTGCTACATGTATCTTATTCTTGGTAAGTTAAGTTGTTACAGGCACCGGCTAGGCACTTAAGCTGCACATGATTATTTTATAGTACATATGTCATGGATGAAGCCATGATTTTGACAATGATTTGTTTCTCATTGCCAAATCAAGGTGTGTATGAGCACATTTAAGACAATTATGCATCAGTGGATCCTTAATAGAATTCTTTGATTGGGCAGTTGCAATGCTATACTGCCATACAGGCAAGATTGCAGCGCTTTCCTTACTCCTGTTTATCTACTTATGACCGGTGTGTATGTATCTTGCTGATTATGCAAATGTAGTAATCCTCTTCCAGTGCCAGGGGTAATTAACCATGATTAACCCCACACCTTAAGCCTTAAGTTTAGTTTAAGCAAAATAGCTGCAATTTCAGTAAGATGATAAATTAAATATGGTAAAGGGGATTTGAGGTAAATGATAATTAAAGACATTAAATAATACACAAAGTAACAAAGAATAATGTAAATAAGAAAATATATGTGACTTTGACAATAGGCTTGGTGCTCGATTAGGCAAAGAATACTTTCCCTTCTCAGGCAATCAATTCTGCACCATCTCAGAGATCATGGATTCCATTTTCTCTTACATTACTAGAAATTTTAGTTTATTTCCTTCATATGTATCTTGTCTATGTTTCTTTGGGGTTATTTTAAGCATCAGATATCTTTAATTATATCTTAGCAGTTTTAGTAGTAGATGTGGGCCAAAGATCCAGATGGTTATAGTTAATGGTCCATTATTTTTTGCTTATTGATCAGCATTTTTCCATTGATTGTTCCCAATTCAAATAGGGAGTGTTCGGCATTTGGTGTTCAAGATAAGTGTTTTTGCTCAGATAAGTCTGAAATTAGTCTGCAATTTTATGTTTATAATATACTGAGCAACAAAAGTTACGCAGTCAAAGGGGCATCTGAGTTAATTTATATAAAGAGCAAGCAATTGTGTCACCGAGTAAAAAAGGATAATGACCTTGATAATGGATGACGTGTAGTGAGCATCCTATGTATGAAAATTGCTCACCGCTATTTTGAACTCTCGAAAATTATGCAAAATTTTCTTTATTTTATCCTGTGTGGCAGAAAAAGAAAGCGAGTGAGCTGTTTTTTTGGTGAGTAGTGTTCTTGGTCACTCAGGGTATAAATTGACACCGTGTTAGTCTGAATTATTCCGCATTCAGTCAGGAGAGCGATGCCACGTCTTAGCGCTATCGACCAGGAGAGGGCCATTGGGCGCCTACAAGCTGGGGACAGCCCCACAGACGTTGCCAATCATTTTGGTGATGCTGTCTCGACAATAACCCGCCTTTGGAGAGGTTTCCAGGCCAATGGAAGCACGCAAGACAACCCATGAACAGGAAGACTTTGTGACTTCAGCAAGGCAAGATCGTTATATTCTGCTGCAACATCGTCAAGATCGCCTCCGATCTTAACAGCCAGGCAACGACAACAATAGCTTCTTTGGGCGGAGCATCGCCAGAACTGGACCTGGAGGCAGTGGAGGAAAAATAACTTCTCTGATGAGAGTTGTTTTTGTATCAGCCGTGCAGATGGCCGCATCAGAACATGGAGGTGAACTGGAGAGCGGTATGATGACCAGAACGTCCTGGAGGTAGACGCCTGGGGTGGTCCCAGCATCATGATCTGGGTGCAATTGGGCTGCGCCACATTGTAGGCCCGGTTATCTTGAAACATTGGCCCTGGCCGTGGCAACGGTGTCAATGCTGAACACTACATCAATCAAGTGCTGACACCATTGATCCTCCCCTTTTTACAGCGCCATCCTCATCTTGTGCTCCAGCACAACAACGCTAGGGCACATTCCGTCAGAGCAACTGTCGACTTCCTCCAGCAACGGAACATCAGGGTGCTGCCATGGCCCTCGCTCAGCCCAGACCTAAACCCAATTGAGCACCTGTGGGATCACCACTGCAAAGAGAACTGAATGATATATGCCCTAGACCAGCGACAGCCCATCACTTGGAGGAGGCCGTTCTTCAAAACATCAGAATAACCACAATCAACCGACTGATGAATTCAATGCCTGCCAGATGCCGTGCTGTGATCAATGGGTGCGGAGGGCATACTGCCTGTTGAACAATAATGGGACCTTATTTAAACAAAGAAATAATGACGTTTATAACTTATAAAGTTCGTTGTTGTTTGGTTTTTATAAGTCGAGAATATCAAAGACTTTTTTGTTTCATCTACAGCACAATTGGTCCTTGTTTCATAAACAAAAACAACCATATACATTCAAATTAACCTGGACTTGCATTTCTTTTGTTGCCCATTTGCGTAACTTTTGTTGCTCAGTGTATAATATCTATTTCCACTCCTTTTTCCTTTTCATAAAAGTTTGAACTAATTTAGCCATTTAGCTTATCTTAACCTATGTACATGTATTATGTAACAGCATATTATGAGGCCTACAATTATGAAGATTAAACTAAAAATGAAGCTGCTGATTGATAACTAAGCACTTCTAGTTACCGTTATCTTGATTGAAAGTGTGCCTGGGTAACCACACTTCCTGAAAATACATTGCCCAGGCGCAGCACAACATGTTGCATCCATGGTCAGATATGATTGACAGAGAGAGGCCTAACTACCTATCTCTTACTTGATCTAGGTAGGTTAAGGTGGTCTCTGGACCTTGTTCAATTTATCCAAAGATTCAAATTCTAATTAATGTAATGTTAGGATATTGCGATGAAATTATAAATTCTTTTTTTTTTTAATTAGTTACTTAGAGAGAGGAGAGCTGTCACGTGACAGTTGTGAAGCCTGTTTGTTTGACCCTTACTCCATTCATTGTTTCCTTTATCTTCATCGAAGAAAGACGTGACCGTAGTAAATGTTAAAATGAAGTATTGTGCTGCCGTAGGTTGTCAAAATGGTTCAAAGACAAAAGAAAAAATAGCGCGGCCGTAGGGTGACACAAATGGTTCCACCAAGACTAAGGAAAACTTTATACACGTTCTATTAATTATTATTATGCATGTGGTTTGTGTATTGATATTTTTTATTAGATCTATCTTTACAGGGTTATTAGGGTTGAAGTTATGGTTAGGGTTAAGCATACGGATAAAGATAGGGGAGTTGGGGTAAGAATAAGAGTTAGGGGTAGGGCTAGGTGTTCGTATGAGACTGTCTACTGTGCGCTTCGAACATATCACGTGATATAATGTTCGAAGAGTGTTCGTGTGTGTGTGGGAGAGAAAGAAAGATGGAA
>JASKDV010199867.1:0-10976 GCA_032466395.1 Aegires albopunctatus
GAGATAGAGAGAGAGAGAGAGAGAGAGAGAGAGAGAGAGAGAGGGAGAGAGAGAGGGGGAGGGAGAGAGAAACAGAGAGAGGGGAAGAGAGAGAGAAAGAGAGGGAGATTATGATCCGCACACAATTTTACAAGCTGTAATGGGCTAGCTAGTATATAATAATTCTTTTGAAGCTTTTTTAGAGTGTTTATGATAGGAATAGAGTTTGCCACCCATTCCTTATGCTTGAAATATTTTCTTTTTTTTTCCCTTCTTCAACGATCTTTCATAGACTGATATTTTTTCCACAATTTCAGTTGATATTGACTGATACAACTTATGGCAACCAAATGGAATTTGATGTAGATCGCTGGATGTCCAGACAAAGAGATGATTTTGATGTTTGGAGAGAATTGCCAGTAAATCGAAATGATGAGCCCCCACTACCAGGTAGATAAGAAATAACCATTTTTAAAGGGGCTAGAAAAAAATTGTGAAAAAAAGATAATAAACTAAAGGCAAGTTGAGACATTTATAGAACTAATAGATGTGAAAAGTTTGTATGAAATACACCTTATAAACATTACACAAAGCCGTGGAGCATATTTGGGCAATGATAGTTTTTGTCTTACCTCTCAATAAATACCTAAAATAATCCTGCTTTGTCAACACATGTATCCTCAATTTCATACTAACATATATCTGATACTGTGTGTAGATATATATCCCGAAAGCCATTAACAGCAATTACAGTTTTTATGTGAATAAAATAACTCAACTTACACTTGTATAATTGTCATTGCATGACAGTAAACATTTTCTCATGAGTTAATTTAGCTCACAGAGACAGAGATTATTCTGGTTTCATTAGCTTGAAGTGGATACTGCGATGTTGGGGGCATCAGTGGTATAGTGTTTAACACAGTTCATACATGAGAAACGCCAGCAGCCCCACTCACTGGCACCAGTGGTCTGGGTAACTTGGTGGGATTGCATCCCACTAAACACAAATTATCTTGATTCTTGATAACCACAGGTCATTGATGGTATGTCCTTAGGTAAGACACTTTGTCCCATCTACTTAATTTGACAAGTGTGAATGAGTACCTGGCCGTTGAGATTACTTTATCCATGTTGAAAATTGTATTCGCGCCTAACAGGCTGTCAGTATTGTCTTATGAGTTCTGTATTGCTGTTAGCCAGGGAAGAGAAAATTCATTGTTAAGCGCATAGAGGCTAAGGTCACTTGGCAAGAAGTGCTATATAAGTGGGTATTTTTACACTAACTTAAATCGCATACTGGACAAGAACCCATTTTGCAGTTGGTTTTATCCATAGCTTAAAGCTTGTACTCAATCACACTTAGGTTAAGTGAGGTGAAAGGGACAAAGCATCTTACTTAACAATACATCACCAATGATCTCTGGTCATCAAGAAATTTTGCACATGTAGGATTTGACCCCACCAGATCACCCAGCTGACTGTTGTTGGTGAATGAGTTGCTGCAGTTTTCTCATGTTGGAACTGTGTTAACTACCAGGCCACTGACACCCATTTATAAATATTGTGTGAAATAAAAACAATTATTTTTCTTTTCAGTCATTCGTTATACAATTGAGGTGCATACTGGTGATGTCTCTGGAGCAGATACTGATTCTGCTATCAACATCAGTTTGATAGGCCAAAGAGGAGATACTGGAAAACGCAGACTTTACATGACGCAAAATGAAGGGAAAATGTTTTCGCAGGGCAAGGTATAAATATTTTCCAATTCTAGCTTAAGGTTTTAAGAATCGATTACTAGCTCTTGATTACTCTACTTTACATGAAAGTGTGAAACTGCATCGTGTTTATATCATGTTGTTTTATCAGCAGAAGATAAGATGTTAAATATGTGTTAGGCTTTGTGGTTATGAAAAAGCATTTCTTTCTGTGTTGAATTTACATTACACTTTATTGCCCCATCCTATCACATTGATCTATTTCATTCATTCATTTTTTGTATTTAAAAAAAATCTAGATCTATATGAGAAAAATATCAAAAGGGAAATTTTGAATGTAGGCATATAAAACAATACATTTCCTTGCTTAGTAGGATGGATAAAAGAAATTTGTTATGGTTGTGTAAAATTGTGCCTCAGTTAAAAGTAATTTACAACTACTGGTATAGATTTCATTGTTTTATCTCCTCAGATTGACCTTTTTGTTCTAGAGGCTGTTTCTTTGGGTGATATCAAATCAATTATCATTGGTCACGAGGAAAATACACCTGGCAAGGGTTGGTATCTCTCCAGTGTAGCAGTTAAAGAGTCCAACTCTAATGATCAACCAATTGAGACCTTTTTCCCATGTGACAGGTAAAAATATCAAGGAAAATAAACTACCAATGTACTCAATCATAGGTGGCATATTTTACTAACACATTTTATAGAGAAAAGCTACAAATGGTTTTAGAGCCTGCACCTTAATACAGATGCTGGCTCGTAAATTCACTAAATACCATTCTTGCCAAGCAATTTGATACCAGAATCAATCCCTCTGAATTTCAGTGAGTCATACCGTTGAATTTTGAGTTTAGAGCAGTTTGCAAGAAGCAATATAGTGATAAGTCAAAGAATAGAATTATTACTTTGCTGAATATCTCGGAGTAAAAGGCAAGGATAACATGAAAGATGAAGATAAACTGGGTGACACTGGTAGAAACAAATTTAAGGAACAAGTTGAAAATAGTTGGAAAGGAACATGGTTTTGTACAGAAATGAATATGTGTTTGACTGCAACATTTACTTTTATTTGATAAGAATCTCATGATCCTTGATGCATGATTAGATGAATGGATTAAGATTGTTGATATATGGTTATCATCAGATGTTTACCTACTGAAGAATTCAATAAAATGCCTAGTAATGAAGTTTAATTAACACGATTTCCTTGGAAAGTATGACATGTACATTCTATCTCATAGATGGTTTGATGCAGGACAGGGTGATGGACTGACTGAAAGAGAACTTTATCCTGGTCAAAGACCAAAATCTAAAACTGAGTCAAGTAAGTACTTGTAAGCTTCATAGTGATTGATGTTGATGTCTAGTACCACCATATTCTATTCTTTCTTCTGATGTTGTTCATATATCTCTTGATTTGAGCTACCATTCTCCCTTGCATCTCTGATTTATGCAGTTTTTATAAAAGTACAGTCATGTTTCCTTAATCCAGACTTCTATAATCCAGAAGTCTCTATAATTCAAACATATGAGATGGGGACATAATTTTTCTTCTTTATTTGTATTCTATAATCCGGAAATTCTTGATTCCAGATCCGAACACCTAATCTAGGAACAAAGTACAGCAATATATAGATTTTATTCTTCTATTATCTGAATACTCTAACTAAACATTCCAGCAAACTGTGATCCAAACCAGACTTCTAATGGCTCTTCCGATGACCATAACACCACACTAAAGATTAAAAAAACATTGCATCAGGCCAATTGTCCGCCCCAAAGACAATTCAAACAAAAGACACACAGGGATGTACAAGAAATCTTAATCTATAGGTCACGAGCAGCCCTTATCATGCCCATCAAGTGGTTGATTTTATTTTTTTTTTACTTATTTTATTCTTTCGTTTTTCAACATATTTTACAAATTATAAAAAAAATAAATTATTTTTAAATATCCCTCCAACAGCAAAGGATAAAAAGCACAATATAAATAACCAACAGCAACAATAACCCTAATACAAAAGCAATGTAAAATATTATAGTGATGTAATGATGATGGTGAAAATGATGTTCATGGTGGTGATGATTTATATGATAAAAACAACAACAACAACAATAATGACAACAACCATAACAATAATAACAGTAATAATAGTTAGTTATGGTCGTGGCAGTAGTAGAAGTAGCAGCAGCAGCAGTAGTAGTAGTAGTAGTAGTAGTAGTAGTAGTAGTAGTAGTAGTAGTAGTAGTAGTAGTAGTAGTAGTAGTAGTAGAAGCATCAGTACCAATACTACTGACATAATAATATCATTAATAAAAGTGTAAATTGCAGTAACAGTAGCAATATCCACAATTATGGTAATAATTATATTATTACTAATGACTTTGACATCAAGGATGGTATCAGTAATAACCAAGTGTCGTATATATAGATTATCACTGATAACAATAATAACAATAATAATAACAACAATAATAGTAATAATAATAATAATAATAATAATAATAATAATAATATTAATAATAGCAACCATAACAATAATAATAATAACAACAGCAATAATAATAACAACAATATGAACCATAATAACAATAAAAACAATGACAACAATAATGATAACAATAACAATAATAGATCAAGTGGTTGATTTTGTCAGTGACACTTCATAGCATCAGGGCCATTTGACTTTCCTTGTTCACCCAGAAGATAGGTCTAACAAGTGATGGAAACAAAGGTGTGCTAAGCTCTTGAGGTCTAATGTTGATGATGTACACTTTGACTTTGAACAATAATTGTATTATCCAGATGATTCTGTAATTAGGTCCAATGGTCAGGATTATGGAGATGTGACAGTATTGTGTTCATCAGGATGCATATCATATTTTTAGTGGTGTCTTTAGTATTTTAATTATTTCTTCATTCTTCTCTCTCTCTTCTTTCTATTTAATGTTTATCAATTGCCAGTTTGTGTTGAGCCTCTCCTTTAATATGTTGCTGGTCTTTCTATTGGTTTTTCCATCTGGCATGACAGATCTTGAAGTAGATAAGTAGATTTTGTCAAATGGGCAAGGCTTTATTAAAATAGCTCAGCTTGGTACAGCAACATTAAACCCCCGTTTTAACTAACTAGGTGACTGAGTATACTTACTAAATAAAGAGATAAACAAATTTGGTTCAAAAATTTCAAGCAGTATTCTATAGAATCAAGTTATCTGTGCTATTAAATTTATTCTCATTTTATCTGCCCTTTCCAGAAGATTTACATCTATAAAGCTCAAAAAGTTAGCCATAATAAGACTTTTTGCTTTAAGCTATATTGGCACTAATGACTGCCTTAATTTTCCAGGTCTTACTTTATTTTGTCATTGCTGTCCATGTCTTAAATTTTTATGAGCATGTGGCTGAAAATCATTATAAGCCTGAAAATCATCCTTTATCATTTTTTAAATGAAATTATATTGCTGATTTTTTAATCCAACAATAATAATGATTTGATCTGGTAATGAATGTTTTAATTATTTCTTTCTGTTGTAAAGATGGAGAATATCACATGTCAATAACTACTGCTGAGGATTCAGATGCTACAGATGGAGGCAAAGTTGTTTTAGTTGTTTACGGTGATAAAGGAAGAAGTGATGATATCAAACTTTTTGCACCAAATAGTACCGTCAAGTTGTTTGATACAGGAAACTCTGATGAATTTGAGGTAATGACAGTCTTTTCTCCAAATTTAATTGAATGACAAATGCCTTTTTAAAAAAAATGTAAGCTTTTCAAAACTTGTAAGTTAAAATTAGTTTCATTATTTTTTTCCATGAAAATTACACATTCAACAATTGCTTACCTGTAATTATCAACTTTAGCTTCTGTTTTATTGGTGTATTTTTGTAGGTATCAACTGGAGACATTGGCCAAATGTACAAGATAAGAATCACAAAAGAAGATGATCCTAATTGGAAAGCTTGGCATCTAGAAGAGGTTTGCTTATTTGAGTTATATTTTTACTATCAAAATCAATCTCATTTTACATTTATCCCACTATGCGCTGTTATTCTTATATTATGACAAAGAGTATTTAAGAAATTAACACCCTCGTGGAAATAATATAGCCAGAGATATTTCTTTTTAAAAAAGACCTATAGTGTTTTTCATCAAGTATCTTTTGGTAAATCTAAAATATGAACAATAATTTATTGTGCATTGATGATCTCTATTAAAGATGTGATTGGACTTTTTTTTTTAAATCTTACACAGGTAACAATGGAAGACAAAGCCACTGGGGAGAAATTCACATTTGCATTTGAGCGATGGTTTTCACGCAATATGGAAGATGGAGACTTATCCAGAGAGCTTCCTGTCATTATGGCAGGTAAAAAGCTTCTGCAAGGTAAGCCTCATTTTCCTCTTCTATTTTATTTTTAACTTATATTTCATCTTGAGCTTTGAAGAATCAAGTCATGAAAATTTAGTATTGTTCAAAGGGTTGACACTTTCCTTTTCCCTTGAAAAGAAAAGGCCAACATTGAGAAAAAGATTATCTTTAAATTTGCCTACCTTTTTAATAAAGAACAATTTCTCCCAATTTGTTAATACTTTTATCTTTTGCTTATTCATATCATGAGCCAACTGTTGACCAGCTCTTAGCGGAAAAGGTCTTCCAGCACTTGCTAACATTTTAGTAGACCATGTAAGATTTTAATGAAAATCAATTCTATGTTTATTAAAAAAGCTTAGCCTGATATTTCACTTCTCTTTATATATTTTGTTTTGTTTTTGCTCATTTTGTTTATTCAAAAATAGTCAAACAATATGAAATCCATGTCACAACTGGTGATCACTGGGCTGCTGAAACTGATGCAAATGTTTGCCTCACATTGTTTGGATCTCAAGGGGATAGCGGGAAGAGACTTCTGCATAAGACAAAGTCTGGCAGAAAGGCTTTTGCTCGTGGACTGGTGAGATGCATGGAACAGCTTATTCATCACAATAGCTTTCTTAAACATGTATCTAAACGTGCTATGCATCATGATTTTCATTTGTATATTGCAATATATTGTTTACAATTATAAATTCAGTATTTCAATATAATTGTAATTCCTTAAGAATTGATATTAAGATGAATTGATATCTTTAGCCTCAAAAGGAATTCTTATTAAAGTAGCTATCCAAGGATTTTAGTCAATTGAATGGATGTAAAGTTATTTAACAACTTCCCTGCCAAATCTGTAGAAGAAGAGCCTTAGTATCATTTAAATATCAATATTGGTTAGGAGCATTATGTAAAAAATGTTTACTCTATTAAGTCAAGAATTTTACATTTATTTTATCTCATATCATTTTTTGTCTTTATTAGGATAATGTATTTACCATTGAAGCTGTGGATCTGAAGGACATAGAAAAAATTGAAATAGAACATGATGGAAAAGGACCAGGGGCTGGGTGGTTCCTTGACAACATCAATATCACTGAGGTGGGCAAAACAAGCTCAGATATGGTTTCATTCCCTTGCTACAGGTGGCTTGATGAAGGAGAGGAAGATGGGAAAATCAGCCGTTTATTAAGGAATATGAGTAAGTCATGAGCATTTTTTGGTGCTGAAATACAGTATTATGTGTCTTAAGTTTTTATTGAATTTTTGCCACATTTCAGCAATATTTTTAACTTATATTGAGCTAGTGAATGAATATCCTGAAATTTGAAATACTAATTCTCTTAATATAATCATTGTAAGGCAGTAAAATATAATAGGCTTATAAAAGAAAACGGAACAAAGTATTCATTTGATATAAGTGGTTCTTGGGCTTTATTTTGATATAACTTAATTGTTTTATGGTTTAGTATTGATTTTCAATTGAATACATTTTTACTCTGTAATTTTCCCATTTTAATCAATTTTTAAGGATGAACTAGAAAAGATGTCAATCATTTAAGAATGGAATGAATAATTATGATATGGTAATTACCTAGTTCAATTTTGACTCATTCCAATTTAAGATGTAGTTTTTACCCTTCCAATTACTTTTACTAATTATATATAAATCAATTTCCGTCAATTCAGAACTGCCTCATGTTCCCAACGGTAGAGAAAATTCAATGCCTAATGATTGTGGTGAGTTAAGCTTATTCTCTCATTTCTTTTATGTTATTGCATCTTAGGAATGTTAAAAAATTACAAAGATGATAGTCAATACTTTGATGAATTCCAACGTTTTTGAGGATGGTCCAAGATGACTCTTTAAGATGTAATGTCAATAAGACAGAATCAACAGTTAAAACAAGTTTTTGTCTAAAAGCCATAACAGTTTTTGTCTGTTTGCTTGAATAAAACATTTTTAATATGTTGCACCTGTATATACCCTACAAGGAGATGAGAAGGAGCTTATGATTAAAAAGCTTTCCATTAAAGTTGTGTCAAGTGCTAAAAGTAATTTTAATTAATTCTGTATTATAAAAGCTGCCCTATTATTGCAAGAGTGATTTTAAAAAATTGTGTATGTCCCTTTGATGATCAGGATTGAATGATAATCTGTTCTCTCTTTCAGATGGTGCATGGAAGATCACAGTGAAAACAAGTGACATTGAAGATGCTGAGACTCACGCCCAGATTTATCTGACTGTACACGGCACCAAAGATTACTCTCACCCTATACCCCTAGGTAATGGGTCAACTTCACAAGACTTCTTCAATCAGGGCAAAGAGTCCACTTTTGACATTGAACTTGATGAAATAGGACAGATAAGGAAGATCAGATTGGAACACGACAATCGTAATCCAAATCCATCTTGGCATCTTGATTGGGTAGGATTTTCTCAAAACTTACATATCGTCAGTGTAATTCTCTAAACACGTAAGTCTGTTATCATTATGAGCGGACATAAGTGTTTAGAGAATTACACTGACGATATATAGATCTTCATGATACTGATTTCTGTGAGACTTCACTGATAATTTCCAATTAATTTGATTTTTATGCAATGACTTTTGCATTTCAATGCCCTTCAATAATGAAATAAAGAGTAAAACAAATAAAATTCCCCTCTTTTTATTTTTAAGATCTATTTTTTTAAAAGACAGAAATAATCTAGGTATCGGCAAACAGGGTGGGCAAAATGATATCCTTTTTTAGATGTGTTTTGAGGAAAGTGAAATGGATGTGTATGATTAACACAATATTCATCAATATCAAAATCATAAGAAAACCCCATCATGTCAATGTCACAAAAACAAATTTTTCACAGAAAGAATTCAGGCCAAAGGAATCATTAGCTAAAAATATTTGTTCCAAATAACCAGCATTTCATTTACTGGCTTGAACTGCCAAATTGTTCGGGATAATTTTTTTTTCTTCTTAAGCAATACAATACCAGTCACATAAGACTTCTCTATCCTTTTTATTGTACTCTGTCACAGCTCTTTCTTTTTTATTTCATATCCTCACAATAGGTTCTCATGCACCACGTTGGTTCTGGATATGAGTATCTCTTTCCTTTTGACTGCTGGTTGTCTGATGATCAAAAGGATGGCCAGGTGTTTAGGGAAAGGGCAGTTGAAATACCAGGATGCATGCCCTCTCCAGGTTTGTTCCATAGAAAAATCCAATGAGAAATATCTTTTAACCCTACTACAAATCAGAAGTTTATGCATCAATTTGATATCAATTTGCAATGGCATTTGATTATGGTCCCTTTATTGGCCTTTGATTATGGTCCCCTTATTGCATCAACTACCTATTGTGTCTGACTTAAGAAACATTTACCAATCTCTGAATTTGTATGGGAAGCAGAGTTTGGTGATTTTCTCTCTCTCTATTTGCTATGCCAGATTTTTTAAAATTTACTCAATTTTAAATACGACGATGGCATTGAAATTAAATCACCATTTTATTGAAAGGCCATCAAATTTTGCTTAAAGGTGATTTGTGTCCTTATCCACACAGTGCTGCATTATGTGATACTGGTTCAGACAGGTAGAGCCAAAGACAGTGGAGCTCATGGAGGTTTATGTACTGTGAACCTCATTGGCACTGAGGGAGAAACTGGGCAACAATTGCTGTCACACCCATTGAGTAATGTTAATGACTGCATGAATGAGGGAATCATTGATGTCTACATCTTTGAGGCTGTCGGTGTGGGAGAAGTGAATCGGCTTCGTCTTGGATTTGAAGGGAGAGGTCGAGGTTCGTATTTTTTACCTTTGCATCATTTTTCCCTTTTATCTGAACCAATGGTGATTTTAAAGCATTTGATTTATTGATCACTTACTTGCATTCAGACACTTATTTACTCTTTCCTACAAGAATATTTTATGTTTTATAATATAAAAATAATAGTCATTGTAAGGCCCTATAACTTCCACACAGCAGATATATGCATTGTTTAAGAGCAACATTTTTCAATTTTTGTTGTTGATATTTTTTAAGTTACTTCACTCTATGAAATTAAATTGCCCTTTTTTCTGAAATACTGTTTTAAGTGAAAAGATTTGGTGCATTGTGTTATAATGACATTTCATCACTAGAATCAAAGCTCTCTGTTATTTATCACCTTATCCTTTTTTCTTTTTTTTTCCTTTTCAAAGCCAAGAAATGGTTTGTGGAAAGCGTAAGAGTCATGGAAAGCCTTTTATCTCAAACTGAATTTGTATTCAAAGCAAATAAATGGCTTGATGATGCAGACAACAGTGCCATAACACTGACAATATCAGGTATGATTTGTCAAGTTAACAAAATATCTCATACTCATTGCTGAACTCATGTGAAAATCAAAAGAAAAATGATTCCATACAACATTGTAGCTTGCCATTGATTCCTGCTTTGACTATTATAGTTTCAGAGAAAAAAAATGCCAGGAAATATCAAACTGTACAGAAGCACAACTAGATGAGAAACACGATTGCGATGACTTATTGGAATATGCTAAGACAGACATTGGCATTACATCAACTTTAAAGATGAATTTTTCAGTTATAGATAAGGATAGGTTTAAAGTTAATCCCTATCTCCACTCAAAAGCAGACACACACTTAACAGCACTTATCATCCTCTATCAAGCTATTTCAAATGCCTTCTCAATTTACTTGGAAACATACAGTAGAACAGCTAATTATGATATCACAAGCTGGGTACCCGGCTTCGCTCGTGGAAAAATAGTACTTGGATGCATTAGTTAAGAATAAGATATTGCTTTCCGCTCCGGTAAAGCTTAATGCTTGATTTAAATCTAGATCTAGAATAAGAGAAATTATTGAGTGGAGAGTTAGATCTTTATTTTTT